>CAMDTW010000535.1:82302-115459 GCA_945910005.1 Isoperla grammatica
GGGACCTATTCAAAATTGTGTATTACAGATTGTGTTAATGAATTTAAAACAAATTCACGTAAATATTACAGGTTTTTGGGAAGTTACAATTAATATGACACTTAAAGCACACGTAGTAAATCAGTTATCTGTGCTGAAAGTAATCCATGCCACAAGAATTTGTGTTTCTGGAAGGGTCTTTAGAACCCACGAAGCCGTGTAAAATATTTTTGAACAAAATTAAATTAAATAGAACAAAATATAGGCCTCTAACTACATGTTCATATTCTTCGTACGCAATAATATTCTTATTTGTTCGTCTAAAACAATGACTCATTGTGTGGGAGTATGGCCGCCAACAATGTTCTTTGACGTCACGTGAATATCAATAATAGATATCCCTGTACTCCCAGATTTCTAAATGTCTACCCCCCCCCCCCCCCCCCCCCCTCGTAAATGTAAGATCCTACGTGTCTCAAGTAGTTGTTAAGGCTGGGTTACATAGATAATTGGTGATAAGGAAGTCGAACCGTCCTAACGTCATACGAACGTCCAAAAAACGAGATTTGTGGCTACTTGTGATCTACATTCTACACTCAACAGCTGATATTGTCTGCCAAGACGGTGCTCTTCTCATCTGGCATGGTTGGGTTCTCGGCTGGCTCGGTGCTCTTCTCGCCTGGCACGATTTGATTCTCGGCTGGCATGGTTGGTTTCTCGGAATCGGGATCTGGGGTTGTTAGTTCCGCGGCCCCGTGGTGCTCGGAGGAGGAGAGCGTTTTGGGAGACTTTTGCCATGTAGGCCTTGCGTTTTCTGTCCGTCGGTGCGGGTGGTTCTTGTACGGCCGTCTGGGCCTGGGGAAGAATAGGCCCAGAGTGACTCTGCTAGTCGTAAGAGGCGACGAAAGGAGACCCGTCTCGGCCCGGGGTAGAATAGGCCCAGAGTGACTCTGCGAGTCGTATCAGGTGACGAAAGGAGACCCTGTCCCTCCCCCCCCCCCCACTGTCCCACTGAGGATTTCTCCTCCCACATGGTCCTGCCCTCCCTTGCTGGACTCCCCTTATGACGACTCCCGCGATATCGAAGGACCTGATTCGGAAACGTCCATATGACCTAAGCTGTCGAGTACGTCGTTAAACACCACTAATCATCAACATTGTACGGCCGCCATGATAGGATGTCGGATAGTTCGTCTAACATGGCCAGTAATTTTGGTTGTCCTGCTCGGTTTGGATGAAGGCCCCCTTTGGAAATATCAGCTGGTGAGATCCACTTGTTGGTGTCAACGTAGATTGCGTCTAGAGTGCTACACACTCAGCTGATGGATGAGTTGATTTTATCAATTATAGGATTTGATCAATCAATCAATTCAAAAAAATTAGCAATGTGGTTGTTGTCTTGTCTGTGTATGTTCCACATTTCAACTTGGGAGTGCAATGGGTTTAGATTCTACAAGTTTTTTAGCATAGTAATATTATTAAAAATGCAGTTTTCCTCAAGTTTCCATGCTTACATTTGTTGAATTATTGAATAGACTCATATTAAAATGTACATTTGAATGTAGCCTATTGCTCTATGGTTCGATATATTAATATTAATGTTAAGTTTAAGGTTAGGCCTACCCTATTTCAAAGCAGTTTCCAACTTTTCAACTTAAGGTCTGCCTAAGACGTTTCACTTTTGCTCAGGGAATAAACACGACCGGTCATAGCTGAAGGGTCAAACCTTGTTAGTATGTTACTTAGTGGCACCGCCAGTTTATATTCTGCATCTGTGGGTATGAGAAGGATTATGAAGGCCCATGGAGATAAAGAAAACTTAATGTCACCTCTTCCTTATCTTCATTTGTAGAGGTTACACACGCGGCCCACCAATGTATCACATACACACACGTCACAAAGCCACGTACATCTTCAAGCTGAAGATTAAGACGTTAAGCCCAAACATCAACATCCTCCCCCTTCCCCTAACCTTTTGCCACTTTCCTCCAAACAGCCCCCTATTTCATTTTCATTTTCATATTTCACCTCTCATCGTCTCGATTAGCCAAGTTGCAAAAATATGAGACGTTAAGCCCAAATATCTTACCATTATGTTGCACCACAGACACAGACTCTTCTCGAACAATGGCTGAATGTTAACATAATTTAGTGGCTACTGTATTGCTTGAAACAGAAATCAAGCAATGCAACTTCTAAATGCCTGTGATAGTGCTAGCAGTATAAAACCGTTCTTTTAGGACACGTTCATGTGTTTCATGGCTTTCATTAGTGCAATAGACAAATGACACAGTTGTCAAGGTTGGAATTGCCCGATCGTACAGCTGCCTTGGTGTCATTATTTGGTCTTGATATGCTCTCTGCACGCTTACTCGTGCTGCCAGTCTCTTTACCGTACCGCTTAATCCATCACAAGCACCCTTCCCATGTGAAGTGGCAGAAAAATGCCACTCGGCAGAAATTCCATAAAAATCCCTGTTGATGCAGGCAGAGATTTAACTAGTTTTTCCTCTTTTTGTATTTTGTAAGACAAATAAATATTGATCTTACGTTTGGAAGTACTCGTTAATTATTGCTCTACGAATTATATTCGCACCATTCCTGTCTGCTAATGCAGTCTGAATTGCACCTTCGGAGGCATCTGATCCTCGTCAATTCTGGCCTGGAGATTTTCGATGACATTGGGAGGCTCCACATCTCCATTGTTTCGTGATATATTGTAGAGAACGGCACATGAAACAATAATATCTAAAACTTTGGGTACTGCCACCCTCATGCCCAATGCCAGAATTGGGAATTTTCTTTTCCAGATGCCATACTGACGTTCCACAAAGGTGCGTGTTCGTATTTGTGACTCGTTGTATAATAGCTCAGCACGGCTTGTGGCATTGTCGAGAGGTGGTAGTAGGTATGGTCTTACTGCATAACCAGAATCAGCAATCAGTAAGCCATTGCCATACCTGCCTGCCTAAAACATTGCCCGTTTCTCGCAATTGTTGAAAATTGTTGCGTCGTGTACGGAACCTGGCCATCTTGCAACAATGTCGTGTAATCATAGGTTCGCATCCGATATTGTTTGCACATTAATGGAAAAAAATCTCTTTCTGTTTCGAAAGACTTCGGCGAGATCACCTCCTGTTACAATATAATTTCATTAGTAACATCAATGAATACTACTTCTAGGCCTAGGTATAATACATTTCCTAAAATTGAAAATAGGTACAATATACTAATTAAAAAATAGAGCAGAGAGCTCAAGTCTTGAAATAGTAAATAATTATTTCTTTGTTATTTTATTGGTTGTTGTCTATGTGTGTCTTGCCTGTCATATAATGGAAATAGTGTTTGTTATGGACCTTTAACACGAGGTCTGGATTAAAAATATTTAATTTTAATACAAATTTGGATATGTGGGGAGATGTATGTACCCTACCTATGTAACGTACTCAATATGTAATTTTATTATGTATTGTGCTACCCACATTGTCTCCTCGGAGAAGATACATGTGTAAAAATGCTCAGTGTGGAATAAAGAAACCAAACTAAAATATGTCCAATTGTTGATTAATGGTACTCGCCCCAAAACTCTCCATCATGATTGCTGGTAGCGGGTATCGAACCAGAAACCTCCCAAATAAGGTGTGTACCAGCACTGAGCCATCTCGATTAGTGTCAATATTTAATTTGAAGTATATTAAGTTAAAGTAAAGTTTTCATTCTTGTAATTGAAGTAAGCAATAATACTTATGTGTATGCCTAATTTCCTATATTTCTTAAAATTGAATTCATCTTGAATTAAACGTTGTACTATGTAGGTACCTGTATAAAGCACTGGATAACATTTACAGGCATATGTTAAATATAATTGCATCAACTTGCATTTACCTGGAGATTGAATTTTTATGTGGGTGCAATCCATGGCACCAATAATGCGGGGGAAACGCTGCATTTCATAAAATTTCCTCTGGATGGCTTGAAGTTGTGCTGGGTCAGTAGGGAGGTCTATGTAATTGGGCCGTAGAGCGGCAATGGCCGCAGTTACCCGATGTACTACCCGACATGCAGTTGACTTGGAGACCCCACTAAAGTCTGCTGCAGTAATGAGGTGGCAACCAGTGGCATAGAAGCGCAGGGTTAATAATAACTGGTTCATTGGCGATAAATAATTATTTCTGAAAGAATGTATGATGCATTAGTTATGGACTTATGGGGATCATAATAAAATGTACTTGCACTGATATTTAATTGCAAAATTATTTTCTTGGACAACACAAGCCTCCCAGGGACTGCTACCTAATCCTGGTGGGCAGGTTTGCGTGCTTTGTTGATCCCGAGAGAAGCGTATGCTTCTGGTAGGGCTGCCCTAGCCGGACTGGTCGAGGAGGAGAAATCAGACGAAGTACAGTCCACACCCAAATCCCCTTTCCCCCCTTTCCCCTTTCCTCACGCTCCCTCCTACTTGCCCCTTTCCTCCAAACAGCCCCATATTTCATCTTCATATATCACCCACTCATTGTCTCGATTAGCCTCGTTGCAGAAATATGAGACGTTAAGCCCAAATATCAATCAATCAATCGACAACACAAGCAATGTCTGATAATAGTAGGCATGAGTTTTCAGGATGGAAATAGTTTGGGAAAAGACCTAGGCCTAGGCCTACAAAATTTCATAGGCCTGACAAGCATACAATGTAGGCTAGCACAGATAGCCCTAGTGAATAAGTTATCTATTCTACTAGGCATAGACCTAGCTTCAAGTATGGGCATACCCAAACAAAACTTGGCTTTGAACTTGACTATTTCATCTACTCCGTGTGGACTATAGGCCTAGGCCTATACAAAGTCACAGGCCTAGGCCTACTTTTAAATAACTTGGCCTAGATATAACTGAAGCATGCATGACCTAGGCCTAATGGTTATTTTCTATATCATCGTTTTGGGCCTAGGGTTAGGCTTAGGCTCCAGGGCCTAGGCATATTACTACGAAGGATTCTATTTAGTTGGTGGACAACATAAATATAATCAGAACTTGAAAACTAGATAGGGGAAAAAATATTTCATAATGTGTTGGCATAGCCTAGCTAGGCCTAGGCCTAGGCCTGCACCGTCGACCAGTTCCAAGAGCTCCTAGAAGCTTCGGGTAAATTGCATCGGACAAGCAGTCTTCGGCCGAGTATGGGGTTTATATTGTATGTTAAAAGAAACTCACCTTTCGTGCTCGTATTCCCAATTTCCTTCAATTTGCTCCAGCACCATTAATGCCGACTGTTTTGAAATGCGGAAACGCGTTAAAAAATCGTGATCGTCGTAGATTTCGAAGTAATTTTTGCGTTCCCTTATTATTCTCTGCCGTCTCTCCTTCATTTCGAGAAACTGGAGATCATCGGCATCATCGTCACTTGAAAATGACACATTACCCACGCGGAATCGTGGCATTTTTAGTATTTTCAGGTTCCGTCGAGATGGCAAGCGAACTCCAACCTTCGTATTTTACCGGCAAGCCGCCATTTTAAATCTCGGATTAGGTCCCTAATCGACCCCGAGGGGGCCGCTTAAGAAAATCGCTGATAACGGGACGTTGATCGACCGATTTGTGTTGATGGAACGGCGCACGAAATTTAATCGTGGACTAGTGAGTTGATCGGCGATTAAAAGTTTGGTGAAACCGGGCCTAAGTTTCTGGCTTTGCGTACCATGAAGTTTGTTGTTCCAAATTCTTCGGTTTTCTTTTGGGTCTAACTTTGAGGAAGAACCTGCCCAGGGACTGCTACCTTATCGTGGTGGGCTGGTTTGCTTGCTTTGTTGATCCCAAGAGCTATGCCGGCGGAAGCGTATGCTTCTGGTAGGGCCACCCAAGCCGGACTGGTCCAGGAGGAGAAGTCAGACGAAGTGCAGTCCACACCCTTATCCCTTTTCCTCCCCTTTCCCCTTCCCTCACGCGCCCTCCTACTTGGCCCTTTCCTCCAAAGAGCCCCCAATTGCATCTTCATTATCACCCACTCATCGTCTTGATTAGTCAAGTTGCAAAAATATAAGACGTTAAGCCCAAATATCATCTTGAGGAAGAACGGTCAGAATTTGCACCTTTTCACTTGTATCTGTTGAGGTCTTGAATTTTTCTTTTAGTTGATTCAACATCTCACCTCCTGCAGAGTGGTCATTTAAATTTTCTTTGTCACTTACGTTAACAGCAATGACATTAGCTTCTCTTGAAATGCTTTGCCTATTTTCTTTAATTTTGTCTGTGGGTAACGCAACTGTTTAAGTTTATTTTTATTTATTGGAGATTCACCAATTGCTTTCAGAGACTCATCTAAAGCGTCAAAAGCTATTGCAGTATCCAGTATAAGGTGTAACATTGTCATCTACGGCTTGAGAACTAGGCCCAGGCCTAGTTTTAAGGGGCTCCAGCTTGGCGTCATCATCACTAGATACGTCCTTCATGTCACTAACCAAACGTCTGTAAAGATCGCAAATTCTCATACCCATAGATATCCCTGCAAACTTATTACACATCCACTGTAACACATTCCTCAAGCTTTTTGTTTTCGATACATGTTTTTCGTTTTTGAATGGATTGCAACAGTATCTCTTCCATTCAACTGTAAATCTTTGTGAATTGTACAGTACTCACTGACAAGTATGAGCACAATCCTAACCTTAAAGTATTGGTTCATTTCACTGTAGGCCTGTCTTTAAAATAATTAATTCACTGCCATTACATATTAATTATTTACTTGACAATATTCTATATTATTATTTATGGGAATTGAATTTATTTATATATCTCCAAGTGACAGTTACATGGTTCAACATATTATAGGAGTGGACAAATGGGCTTTAATTTCCAGATTTCAAGAGCCACTTTCGTATGGAACGGTCAACAATGGAGATGTTGCTTAGGATCGTTGCCCCATCATATGACACAGATCCATTTAATGGTGGAAGGCCTAAGACACCCATACAAAAACAACTGCTCGTCACCATTTGGTTTTTAGCAAACCAGGAAGTATACAGGTTGGTACTGCAAACAAATAGAATTTTTATTTTGAGAATTGCTGATCTTGTTACAGTTCGTCCATATTCTCTCTTGTAACTATAATTCATATAAGTATAACTGGTAAGTCATCATTTTATACAAAGGCTACCTTGAAAATTCGTAGTATAATAAACTAACCTAAAACATTTATTTTCCAGGTCAATTTCTGACAGGTTTGATGTTGCAAAATCGAGCGTGTGGAAATTCGTGCACACATTTTGTGGCGGTATTGTTTAGAAGGCTTGCATTTTCATTAAATGGCCTGACGTGAATGGTGCTTATGCAACAGCGCAAGCCTTTGAAAGAATCTCTGGATTTCCGGGAATTATTGGTGCAATTGATGTAATGCCAGTGCCACACAACAAGTTTGCTTTCAATTTGACATGAACCCACAATGTTAATGTAAATGAGGGTTCAGTTTTTTTTTTTTTTTTTGTAAATTCTTTCAATACATTAAGCCTGCCCATGGGGACTGCTACCTTATCGTGGTGGGCAGGTTTGTGTGCTTTGATGATCCCGAGAGCTATGCCGGCGGAAGCGTATGCTTCTGGTAGGGTCACCCTAGCCGGACTGGTCGAGGAGGAGGAGTCAGACGAAATGCAGTCCACACCCCAATCCCCTTTCCCCTTTCCTCACTCTCCCTCCTACTTGCCCCTTTTCTCCAAACAGCCCCATATTTCATCTTCATATATCACCCACTCATTGTCTCGATTAGCCTCGTTGCAAAAATATGAGACGTTAAGCCCAAATATCATCTTCAATACATTAAGCAGCTCTGAAACTTTTTTCATTTTTTCTTCGTGGCGCTGATTTTGGTCTTCCCGTAGAAGATTGACCCAGGCCGGTGGATCTTCACTTCTTCGTCGCCGAGTCGGAAAACTGGGTGTTTGTGAAGAGCAGCTTTCGTCTGACGCCAGTTCCTCGCGATGACGTTTTGCCGCTTTCGGACGAGGAATCCACGAAGAAGGATTTTCTGTATTGTGGGAGACGAGTCTTCTGTGGTATTGGCGTCGTTTACCAAAAAGCCTTCTTGGCTGCTTGCTGTGCTAACTGGCCTCATCTCTGGTTTCTTACCAAATATATCATCTAACTCATCGAAATATGGCCATATAATTCGGCTTCTACCTAGTCTTGTTATTATTATTCTTAATATTTTTATAGGTCTTTTTTAAATATTTTAACTTGGTTTCCAAACGCTCCCAAGTAGCTTCGTACCCATAGGTTTTTAATTCTTGTGCAATGTTCTTCCAAATGGATTTATTCGATGTGTTAAAATTATCAGTATTTTGTTTGTAGAGAGCCAACAAGAGCTTCACCTGGTCATTGCTCCAATTTTTTTATCTCATTCTTCCCTGAAGACGTAGTATCTGACAAGAAAGAAAATAATTCCAACATCATAAAAAAGTAGACACAATTACCGTTATATTTCTACGGTCTTGGGGAGTAATGCACTACTCGTAATTTAATGTAATTTCATTTAAGACTACTATATTGTTAACTTATTTTATACTCTTAATACCCTATTAAAATGTATTATTATATTGTAAAACTTAATTTTAGCAATGACGATGTCCATATATGTATAATACATATCAACGGAATAATAAAAAATGAAATGAAAGGCCCAGTAGTACTTTTATATGCAGTGGAACCAGCAGCACGTTACAATTTTAACATTGCAAATTGAAAAGCCTGTGCCTGAATTTTATTAATTTGGCTTCAGATGTGTTTGTACAGTGTCAGATTTGCCAGCTACTACGTACACAATACATAATACAATATATAGTATGCATTTAGCAGCACACATTTGTGCGCTGTTCCGGTTCACAACAGATTACCACACACACACATTGGCCTTTTGGACCCGGAACAGCGCACACACACTAATGTATAGACACATTGTGTCCGGGACACAAAACTGTGTGCTCTGTTCCGCTGTGCGCTATTCCGTTGTCCTCTGTTATGTGGACCCGTGTTGTGTGTCCAGCACCAACACATGCTGTCTTAATGCTTAGAACATTATACTCTTTCGAAATCAGTTGGGGATTTCCCAGTTGTGTAAAGAAAGCTTACCATTGGCACTAGAACTTTCGAAGTCAGGGACCACATCGACGATCTCTGGATGCTCATTGTCGATGTGAGCCTGTAATGTTATCATATCACCCTGTAGACCACAAAATCCACACACAGCATCTGAAAAGAAAATATAATTATAACCATTACATTGGCAAAGCATTGCCTGTCCATCTTAACTGATTGCCTAGCAAAGCCTAGGCTATTTAAAAAATGAATGCTCGTAATAGGCCCAGGTAGAACTGTCATTTCCACCAGTTCATAGGCCCTACGCCGAACTGCCTGGCCTACCTAGGTCTAGGCATTTGATTAAATAACCTAGGCTACGAGGGACGACACAACATTCAAGGTTATGTCATGTCTATGTCTTTGCTGGGTAAATGATAACATTATTGTGTACTAGGCCCTACGCTAAATGGAAGTTTCAAAGACAGGTGGTAAAAAGTGCTCTGGGTAGGTTTGGATTTGTTGAGAGAACGGTGAGGGAATGGAATGAGTTACCCGAGGATGTTGTTGATTGCGAATCGGTAAGGGAATTTAGAAGTACATCGAAGATGCGAAGGGTTAAGGAGGACTGGGGGAGGATAGAAAGGTTGCCACCGGGCAGTTAGGCCCATTTGTAACCTAAGAGAAATTATAATAAATTCAATTCTTACCAAATGTAGTAACTGATGAAGCCATTTGAAGATATGTCACACTCACAAATCTGCTGTAGGCCTAAAGTGGCCGTCACCCAAAGATTGGTACAGAGTTATGCGGAGAATTTCCTCCCCTTACCCCCACTTCCATCCACGCGCAGGCGAAGCGAGGAAACGAAAGATTTAATCTCTCTAATAGACCCGCGAACGTCACAGTGTTATGACAGGTAATTAAATGTCAACTTTGAATAGAAATAAATAATATATATAAATTTATTTTAAATATATAATAAAATAAATAAATAAAAATAAAAGAAATAAATAATAAATAATTAAATATATAATAAATATTAATATATTTAAATATATAGATATAAAATAGAAAAAAAATAAATAATCACTTAAAATATTGATATGATACTAATTGTGAGTATTTATTGTGAATCTTGAGAGGAAAACAGTACAAATGCTATTGTGAATGAAAAAAATCGCGCTGTTTGTAGGCCTACACAACAACTAGAACACATGGCTTAGTAAATCACAATCTCATACCCATGAGTTGGAAAGTATGATTACACAGGTATAAAGCTATAAGCCAGCTTTATGGGCAATGATGTCAAGTGATGCCGTTGTCGTACAAGTTTGCCACGGCCGGGAATCGAACCCGGGTCTTTCGGCGTTACGAATTAACGGAAGACCCGGGTGCGATTCCTGGGTGGGGAAAGCGTTTTTGCTAATCGTTATTACTTCATGCAATTACTTCATACATAATAATAATAAATATAAATAATAAAGAATAAAAATAATAAAGATGGCAAATTTTAACTTAAGCAACGTTCTCCGTGATTTCTGCGCCGATCTGTCGTTTAAGGGGTACAACAAATATAATTGAGAAGCCTGTTGCGCATATATATATCAACCCCACTAATCAAATAATCAGCTGTGGCCCTGAAAAGGGCCGATTGTCTTCTGTTGTCACTACTCCAACAGGGATGCGAGAACATCGTCGTCTTCATACTCGTCTGAGGACGAATCGCCGCCCACATTAATTACCATTCTCTCGGCGATTGTGTCAGTATCACCATCCAGAGTCCACATTTTGTCTTCTTCCCCTATTACACTTCTGACGTAATTGGACCATTGTTCGGGTGATACATTGTTGATGCCTTGTATAACAAGTTGACGAACATCATTTATGTTAAACGACGCATTGTGTGATGCAACAAATCTCTTAATCTGGCTCCACACCATCTCGATGGGGTTGAGGTCGTAATGATACGGCGGTAGCCTGATTATCGAGTGGCCTACATCTTTCACGATTTCATCGGCTATGTACTTCTTGAAATTTGGTTTATTTGCATTAACCAATCCCATTAATTCCACTCATGGAATCGAGGAAGGGTATATTTTTCAATTGGAGCCAATTTTGGATGTCACCCTTTCTCCAAGCTTGAGTTGGAATTTTTTCCGTTTGCACCGTGTGGTAGGGTGTTATCAATCACTAACACGGAGTTTGGTTCCAAAGATGGTAAAAATACTCGAAGCCATGCCTCGAAGCGCGGACCATCCATCTCCTCGTGGTAGTCTCCGGTAGATTTTTTTGCTTCGAACACAAGGGCCCCTCCCTCAACAAAGCCGTTGTCACCCCCGACGTGTCCTATCACCAGGCGTCTACCTTTTCCCGTCGGGTCCTTCAAGCCCGTCGTGTGCCCTGATAAGAACGCCTGTTTAGAACTTTTTATTGTCGTGTCATTACACGAGTTCGACAATGTGTGGCCTGCATTTATCCGTCTCGTCGAGATAGTAGATTCTTCGACCCTCTGACCAGGCAAGTCGGACGGCTCGCAAATATCGTCGTCTCCACAATACTATATCCTCCCTCTCAATGAAGAATGCCCTCCGCTTCCTCTTCTTGTATTCGAACCCAAGGTCCTTCATCAGGCGGATGACGTTGGATTCACTCATGTCGGGTAGCTCAGGATCACAGTTGACAGCCTCGGACACACGTTTCACTGTGGGCAGAATATTGTTTCTAAAAAAAACCTGCACTTTGTTGCGGATGGCGCACAACACAAAATCATCATATTTGTTGAATTTGCTCAAGCATAAAATCAGCGGGGGCCACTGGTCGCGATACCGATACCGACCGCGATACCGATTGCGACAATTTCTGCTTCGATCATATTTTCTACGGAATCACAAGTAATACCTGCATAGCTTGATGTACATGTTAGAAACTCGGCCTCGATAAGTGGAGCACTTAGTGGGTTCAGTTGGACTCTGCTATCTCTTCATCTCTTTAGCATGAGAATAGTTTGACTGGACCATACTAAACTCTCTCTCTTCTTCTCTTATGCCCACATTGACACATTTATGTCCTCATCATTCATCATTTACCATCATCATTAAATAAATAAATCAAATAAATTTCATATGCCCATCATCATGCTAGATATCGTCAACCAATAGAATTTGCCTCCCTATCGTGTCATAATAATGTGTTTTATGTGTCTAATATGTTGATCACTAACTTGTCAATGCTTTTAACAGCATGATACAGTAATGCAATGCCATCATGGTTAGAAAATGTATTAACAGTGGTTAATGTGCATGTGCATCATTTGAAAAAATGTATTGAAACATTGGTAGACCTACCAAACACTAAAACAGTAACCCAAACATAATACGAGGACATAAGCCATCATCTTATCATGTTATGCCGTCCACCATGTTTTCATTGAGACATCTAGATAAGTACATAGATACGGAACCTGTTTCAGTAGCTTCATGCAGAGGTTGTAGGCCTACGATGCAATATCATGCTTATCTAGAGGATACATTTTTCCCGAGATAGTATAACTTCGACTAGGGGTACAGTACTAATATTTTGTAGGTAGACCAATGTACATGTTGTCAGTGCTTTGAACAGCATGGGAAAGTATCATAGTGCAAAAGTCATTATTAAACACTTATAATAGTAGAATATATAATTTCATTATTAGGCTATACAATAGCCAGGCTAGGCTAAGCCTACTCTCTCCTAAGGTGCTTTTCGATCAACTCGAGAACTGCTGCCATCTTCTCCATTGCTGCAGCCTGTCGCAGTTGGGCCGCAATTTGCCGTTCACCCTGTTCTTGCCGTTCACCCTGTTCTAGAAGTCTCGACATTGGGCCATCCCCCTCCCTGATAAAAACTAAATAAAATTATTAATATCATTGATATCATAACAATGTTCTTTAAACGCTTATGTTGTTGAATGATAACAATTGTCATAAAATGTTTTCAGATGGGGGATCGAACCCATATCCTCCGGCTTTATGTACCGATGCTCTACCAACTGAGCTATATTGGGTCTGGGAGACGTGGGCGGGACAGAAATATGTTGTCTGCCACTGGCCCACAGCCGAACCACCAAGTTAAAACTCAGCCCACAACCCGCAATTTTTGAAATCTTTATCTGCACCCACATCCGCGAGAGTTCAACAATATATGAAAATAACACTGGAATCTTTTAATAAATTTGCATTTATGGCATCATTATAATGTGACACATATGGGGCTGGGGCACATGTATTGGCCATGTGATCATTCAGTTAACGACTGTCACAGCGCAGTCTTCTGTTCGATTTCCATCCTCGTATAATAATCACTACAAAGAAGAAGTTTGTTTCCATGACCCGATACTAGCTCAGTTGGTAGATCATCGGTACGTAAAGCCGGAGGATCTGGATCGATCTCCAGTTGGGAAACATTTTGACGACAATTGCTATCATTAAACATCATATCATTGGTATCAATAATATGATACAATTATTTGAGCATGGGTAATTGATAATGAAAGCCTAAATAATACATACCCTGTAGATCCATCTGTCTGTGTGCTGCCATCACAAACAGGGGCGTAGCGAGGAGGGGGGATCAGGGTGTCCGATCCCCCCCCCCCCCCCCCGAAATAAAAAAAAGTGTGTGTTCTTAAAACGTAATTATACTCTTATTTGTAGATTATAATTACAATTATTATTCCATTGAAAACCTTTTTCTCGAATAATTATAAATCCAATGCTTATAATGAGTCCGAAACAAATTGCAGTATGTCGGCTGCAAACTACTCTGTATTTTGGAAAGACATACATCCAGCCGCTCCCCCACCCCCTTCGGCAATGTTTTTTAAGGGTTACTACCCGTCCTGGAATGACTGGGACAGTCCCGTTTTTGAAGGGAATGTCCCGTGTTCTGACTTCACGCTGCCTGGAAGACAAACATTCCGGTTTTGAGGAAACGTTTACACAACATCTAAAAATTAGCAAACTACGAATCAAATTCGCCTTAAAACTAGTTTTAGGCACCTAAAATAAACAGCCTTCACAATTTTGCGCCTTCGGCGAAATTGCCTCCGGCGGTTGGGGTTTCGCCCCAGACCCCAGCTGGTCCACGCCACCTCGTTTTCGGAAATAGTCATCCCCCCCCGAACCAAAATCCTGGCTACGCCCCTGATCACAAATGGCCATTCCGTCGTTGAAACTATATAGTGTTTGCCATGACGAGCTAGCCACCGCTGGCATGTTAGTCGGCAAACTGGTCGATGGCCTCGATGGGCAAATGGGCAAACTGGTCGATGGCCTCGATGGGCAAATGGGCAAACTGGTCGATGGCCTCGATGGGCAAACGGGCAAACTGGCCGATGGTCCCGATGGACAGACGGGGAGATCATTATATTTTGTATTTTACTTAGATGTTGCAAATAAAAAATATATGTTTTAAACATAAATTTGTGTTTTTATTGTCTTTTCTACCTACAACTTCCACCACCAACTTCCATACCTCCGGGTATACCAGAGAGTAATGTCTCCCCAATTAACGCCGCAGCTCTTTCAACAAGTGGGTCCAATATTTCTGGACTTGTTCCAGAGCCGGTCTGCGTCACATCTTTGCGATATTGTACAACTGGAATAGGTTCAATTTTTTGCAATGAAATTCAAATTGCATGATAACCTATAATATTATTTCATTAAAAAATACTAATCGTAACTCAAGTTAACGTTTTTATAAAACACGCCCAGCTGAAAAGGCAGTGTGTCACTTATTTTCCTAACAATTGTGTCGATCATAGGGTATACAAAATATTTCAGAGCAAATAAATTACAAATCATGACAAAGAATGTGCATGCACAAGTAATAGAGGCCTAGGGCCTAACCCCATTATTTTGTAATGAGGCCCACATTAAAATTTGGGTGCTTCAGGCATATGGTCGGTGCACAATTGCCCGGGAAGGAGCTCCGGTAACGGTAACGGGAAAGTTCGCTATAATTTAACATTGCCCGGTAACGTTAACGGGAAGCTTCTTCCCGGGCTATTGTGCACCGACCATTATGGAGATCTACAATGTGTCTGTCTTATCCACTAAATTATAAAAACATTATATTTTTTCAAATGTGAATGTTCAAAATTCTCAGAAATTCTTACAAGGCCAATAAATTATTCAACATTATGGGCCTACAGCTAGCTTGCCTCATGCATCTTTTACTCAATTAAGCAGGCCTATAGGCCCAAGCAAGCCTAGGCCCAGCCCAGCCTAGTGGTATAGCCTAGGCCTAGGCCTAAATAGACCCAAGCAACTTAGATAGCCATAGGCCAAGGTTGTTTAAACCACGTAAAACAGTATAATATCTAGCAGTAGCCTAGGCCTAGGCTTAACAAAAAAAGTGATGCATAGGTCTAGACTGTTAGGCATACGATTTTGAATAAAATTCATATTAGCTTCGTTCGTCTGTACTGCACTTTTACACTATACTGCACAGTCAGTTCAGTTCAGTTCATAACGGTACAGTGCAAAAAGACGCCATTTTTTGTTCGTGCAGTTGATACAGGCGAACAACCAAAGAGAGCACTGGCGCCACTATTTGCATTGACGACTTCCGTAACCAGGAGAAAGAAGAACATATTTTGTAGAGCCTGCCTGCAGCGTTTTGGGTAGGCTTGAATGCTTAGATACTTCAGCATTAAAATATGGACTTGGATGACAGTGAAAGCGATACAGAAATGTATGCACAAGTAGTTGAAATTTTGACTCGACCACAAAAGAGGAATACGATACGAAACTTTGTGGAAGAAGTAAGTGAGAATTAGAATAATTACGCGCATTAGACCACATTAAACTTTCAATTCTATTCTATTGTAGGTCTATGCCTAGGCCGTTGTGTATAAATTATCCATATAATTAATACACAATGCCTACCTAGGCATCGAACCCAATGGTCCAGGCCTAGGCTAGGCCTAGGCCTAGTCTAGGGATTGGGGCTAGGCCTATTATACTAGGCCTAGGCCTATCTCTAGAAATAGTAGGGCCTACTCACAGTTAGCGCATCAATTTCTACCTTGGAATAGTTATTATATAATTTGATGAACTATGGGCTAATTTTATTCATTTGTCATGACAGGTCAGGTAGTTCCCTTATACTCGGAGAAGGAGTTCATCACCCATTTTCGAATTAGTAGGCAGTTAATGACAAATGTCATTGACCAATTTGCTGATTCAAATATATACAAGTCGCTGATTTCACCAGGTAAGATTTTTGAATGCATAGGCCTACTCCTAGGTAAGTCTAGGCTCTACATCTTTCTATTAATATTACATAAACGTGTACCTAACAATAGGACTTTGTAATTGCACAAATAACTTAAATGAAAGGGCCTGCCTAATCGACTTCTAGGCGGTGACTCGTGTGGTTGGGACTTGGGTCCTAAACGTATCACCTAAAGCCCTAATTGTCGGCATGAGGATCGCAATCGTAATCTGGAAATCATGAAAGAGTTAACTTAGATAACATAGGCCCAGTATTATGAAATATTAAGAAGGCAAATTACTTGTGTTCACCATGGCAACAACCAATAGGAAGCCTGGATGACAAGGATAAAACAAAAAAGTTGGTTACCAAACAATTCATAAATCGGGCTCTTTGTCCTTATGGAATTGGACACAACTAAAACGTAGTTTATGTACACGTAGTGTTGTGTAGTTATTGAATGTTTATATTTTACGATTACGATTACCCATCCCGAACCCAACAATTGTGCATAGGGCTTAAGGACATTGGTTCAAATCCCAAACAAGCTATATTTGTAACTGTCCTTCATCTTCATCTATAACCCCTCACTGTCTTCAATAAACTAGCATTATTGCAATAATGGTTAGTTGTAAAGCAACAAGGTTCATTATTCACTTTTAGTATAGACATACAACCTAGAGTAGCTATGATAATACCCCTTTTTTTTAAAGGTAATACAAGAGCTTCAATTTCACCCGAAAAGCACATGCTAGCGTTTCTTTGGTTTGCTGGCCATCAAACAGCATCGTTTCGGGATGTGGCTGACCGCTTTGATCTATCAATAAGTTCGCTACATGATGTCATCACAAGAGCGATTGATTTTTTCAGCTCTATGGCTGAAAGAGTAATCAGGTGGCCATGCACCACAAGACAAGTCTGACACTATGACTTTTTATGAGACAACCAAGGGTTTTCCTAATGTAATTGGTAAGTTAATAAGTTAAGTTATTTAAATAGTTATTTTAATATGAAATGTGTGAATCAGTAGTTGGACCATTGATAAAGAACCGGAGGTTCTTTAATCAATGGTTGGACAGTGCAAACACCTACATACAAATGTCAGAATCAACAAGGTTGATTTAAAACATCTTTAAATTTATTGAGTGCTTTGTAATAGTGCTAATAATTACTTGTGCTTGTTTCTTGTGGTAGGATCAATTGATGGATCTCATATACAGATTGACAACCCCATGGAGAGAGGAGACGACTACATTAACCGACATAATTACCCGTCTATGGTGTTACAAGGAATATGCAATGAACATAAAAAGTTCATAGACGTGTTTATTGGATATCCCGGCTCCGTCCACGATGCCAGGGTTTTTCAGAATGCCACGATCACTCCTACACTACACACATTATGCGAGGGTAAGTGTATTGGTTGTGTCCATGGGTAATATACAGCATGACAAACTAATCATGGATAGGAAAATTGGCATAGTTAGTACTAAGTACCATTTTGCATATTCATACATATTTGTAAAAAGTATGTAGATGTTGCAATTATCGAGCAACATGTGTATTCCTGATGCAGATAGGAACCTTCTGGAAATGGAGCATCATATTACATGGGAAAGAGAAAATAGTAGGCCTACACAGCAAAACTTGACTGAGGACCTAAGCTGAGAATAGCAAAGTTCAAAATCTGTGTTTGAAAAATGTGCAATTTTCTAGGAAACTGCAAGTAGGTATATTTATTTGGAATGAGTGGGTCATTTTTTTGGGTGTACCGTAATATTTGCTTATACACTTATGGATACAAAGTAATTGTGGTGGTGCCTTATTTTTTGTAGGAGGCTACTTGCTGGGTGATAGTGCCTACAAGCTGTACGATATACTCTTGACACCCTACAGAGACAATGGCCATCTAACTGCCGTCCAGAAATATTTCAATACGAAATTGAGTTCGGTGCGGATTGCTATTGAACACACTTTCGGCATGTTGAAACAACGTTTCAGACAGCTCTATCACCTGAAGCTGAAAGGTCATTTACGGATCTGTCATTTCATACGGGCATGTTGTGTGCTACATAATTTAGCAGATCACGATGATTTTGAAGCTTTTGCTGGGGAACTGTACCCATATGACAACCAACCAGAAAATGAAGAAATGGAGGATGTTGGTTTTGATGGAAGTCAATTGCGTGATGAAATTCATGCGTCGTGGCCGTGAATAGAAAAAAGTAAAAACCATTAGCATGTAGTTATTTTCTTATCTCTATCTGCTATCTTCGTCCTTCTCTATTTTGTAGCAGTTTGCATATGGCTGGAAGTTTGCTGTTAATCCTAAAGTAAGCATAGATATTTTAAAGAGCCGTTACAGTAGAGCATTGCTCGCGACACTTTGCTCACTTTTGTTGCGTTATGCAACACTTGTTTATTCGAAACCATGCAACAATGCACTACAAAGGAAATAAACAAGTTTCGGAACCAAAGCTAGCAAAGCATCGCGAGCAACGCTCTACTGTTAATATAAATTACTGTAAATATTAAATATTAAAGGGCTTTATTGTATTACGAATTTTTGGTTCTTTACATTGTATTATTATTTTTTTTAACTCGTCCAATAAAGCTTGCAATATGTTGTTCTTGACTTTGCTCTGTTCCAACTTATTTTCGTCCAAAGCTTTTTTGTGGGCGTGGCGTTCTGCAATGAGCTTCCTCAGTTCCGCCAGCTCACTCACAGCACTCCTACCATTCCCATGTTTTGGTAGTGCAGCTTTCTTGTGTAAAGAGGGCGGCATTGGTGGAGAAGAGGACAGTACTGGGGATTGTTCTTCTTAGATAGATCCTGTTGGCGCAGTGACCGGTAAACTGGGCATCCTATGGAGAGAACATTGAACTAAAATTAACATATGATGTGGGTGAATCTGACAAAAGACAATAGGTTTGTGTGTTTGTCCTGCCTCAACTGGAGTATTTTATGCCAGGAGTAATCCGGAAATACGTAATTGTAACAGAAATGAGAGTAGAGATCACAGTTTACCACTTGAAAAAAAAAAAAACAGAGTTATCATAGTTGATATCATTTCAGTTGTTCCTACTTCTACTCAACAAGCAGGTGTAAAAACCTTACTCCCATCACAGTTGTAGTAGACCTAAGTTACTACTGGACAAAAGAACGCCTCACGGTTACGCTCAGAACACTTACTCCTGGGCAGAAAAACGGGGTTTTTCTCAGTACGGTACTCCTGGACGCAATGATGGAGTAATGATGCCAGGATCAACGAATAAACCTAATGACATGACAAATAATGACGAGTAGTGGGAGCGAGCCACTGACAATGTACACTTACCAATGTAGGGATGGCAGATGGAATTGTCAAGAGTTCAAAATGAAGTTTTAATTATTATTTAATTATTAATTATGTATCGTTGAACAACCAATAACAAGCTTAATTAGTAGGGATATTATGGAGAGGGGTTTAGTTTTGCTTTCAATGCAGAAAGTCCAGGGTTTAATTCCCAGATCAGGGAATTGAACTGGTATTGAATTTTTGGTTTTTAGCTTTGGACATGGACATGACAATGTACAGTATCCCTATGCTAATGATGCAGGCACCCTCTGTATGTATATGTAAATTGTGACTCTGGATCCATCATATCAACAAAGCACACAATAAATTGTATAAATGGTTCCACTGTACATCAGTTCTTGTAACTCAGTGGGTCGACTATAAAAAATGTAGTTATTTATTTTACCTATTATTAAATCAATTGCAATTTGAACACTCATAACAAATATCACAAAATATAGAACTAAATGGTGGGACATACTGGATATGCCTGACATTGCCATCAGCTCTCCTCTATCAGTAGGTTGACCTACGCCCATAACTGCAGGTGGAAAAATATTATTTCGTTTTTCGAAAATGTCGGTTAATTCCCTGAAACAAGTGATACAAGTAAGAAAAAGCCTAATAATATGTAATAACAATGCTGGCATACTTGCACTTAGGTTATTTCCTTACAACCTGTGCATTTTTTTTTAGACGTCAATGAAATATATTAAAATAGGCTTACTTTTGGTATGGACACGACTTCCTCCCTCTACCAGTTTTCTTATTATTTAAAATAAGGTTTGCATAACCCCTTGAAAGTGATTTCCACTTATTTTCGCACTGGAGAGGGGTGAAAAAATATTTGTGTGTTTTCATTTCTGTGGAAATTTTTTCCCACATTGTCTTTAAGTTTATTATTTTCCGTTTTTCAACAAGACTTTTCTTCTCTTTATACATGGTGATAAACAGTAGTGTGGCAGCATCGGACCATGTTTGGTTGGCCATGGCACCATCGTCAGGGTCTAAAACATACACAAGTGCGAGTCTGCTCAATTGTTCTAAGGCTCATTCACAATCAGTTTTAAGGCGTAAGGCGGATGGTTTAATATTGCCAAGCGTATGTTTCAATGTTACTGTTCACAACGTGTCGTGTGTTGTAAGGCGCAAGTCGTAGTGAATTGCGCAAAATCCAATTCTTGCGATGAGACTCTTACGACGAACCAATCACAACAAGGTATCTCCCACTCCTACCATACACAACTGATACACTGCCATGCAGTCATGTGTCCAACACCGTGGTCAAACATACAAAAGGTTATGCATCGTCATCTCCACGTCCTTTGCGCATGCGTAGAACGGGGCGTTTACAAAATATTGTCATTGTGAACGGTTGGCTTTTCCTACGCCTTGCGACATAAACCTTACGACTTATAGTGGGTTTACAGCTAATCTTTGGGAGCGAAGCGAGGGCGCGATCTCCAACCAGCGGCTGAGTTTCACGCTTCGCTCCCAACGCTTAGCTGTAAACCGACTGTTATTTCTAATGGTGTACACGTTTACAGCTACGCATTGCGAGCGAAGCGAGGGCGCAAGCTCTAATCAGCGGCCGAGTTTCACGCAAAGAAGTTAATAGTTTCACGCAAACTCGGCCACTGATTGCAGCTCGCGCCTTCGCTTCGCTCGCAACGCGTAGCTGTGAACGTACCATTACGCCTGATTGTGAACGATGCTTTTACATACATTTATACAATACAATTAAGCCGGGTTTATATAGTCACAAGGTTTTGTTATAGTCGTATGGAATTGCAATAAGGTATAAGCTCTGTAGCACTGATTCATCGTTTATGGCATTTCATTGGCTTGTTATAAGCGAGTAAGTGACGTTTCAACCCCCGATTGGTCCGTCACAAGGAATATGGTATTGCAATAAGAGAGTTGAACATTTTTCAACTCGCTTGTGACTACGACTCTGACTATTGCAATGACGAGTTTGTGTGAACCATTGTATGTGATCCCTATCTTCCAACTCGGCTTATAACTAAACCATAATCCTTGTGACTTTATATAAACCCGGCTTTAAAATACAACTTTTAAATTTTGTTGCAAAGATATAATATGTAGAATGCATCTAGGTTACCTACACATTGAATACTACCTATGTGCTTACCACTCTCAGCAGGCACCAGCTCACCTGAGCTTTGAGCTTCCACTGTGTCAGGGTAGTTTATCTCCAGCTGAATTATTTGGTCCTTATGAAATACATAGTGTGGCTCTGTTGAGGCCACATCTATGCTCTCAACAGGCACACATAATACTTCCTCTGGAACAGAAAATGTTACAATAGTACAGGCCCATGTTTTGGCTGGTAGGTCTAGCCTACCTAGGCCTATTGGGCCTATTGGGCCTAGAGCTAGCCTAGTAGGCCTAGACCTACCTAGGCCTAGCCTACCTAGCTTACCAACATCTGAGTTACAATAGGCCATACATTTGCAAACATTCTTAATTTGACTCAAAACTGTGGTAGGCTCGCCTAAGCCAATACTTGGGTAGGCCTTATGCAATCAGTGAAAGATTTAGTTTTAAGTTTGGCCGGGGGCTAGGCCTTGCCTAGGCCTAGCCCCCTATTCCAGTAGTATTTTTTAGCCCTTGGCTAGCCTAGGCCTGTATCTTTGAGATCCTTCTTGCTAGCAAACTTGTCTTATCGTTAGGTCACAAAATCTAGCCTAGGCATTGGGTTTGAAGGCCTAGGCGTACACTTTGGACCAGCCAAGCCAAAAACCACAGATAATTTTATAGGTTAGAGTCGCAGCCGGGCTAGGGTTGGCTACTGCTTTGGCCATCTCGAATAACGCCTACGCAATATTTTGTTTTTCTCACATCGAAAATCAATTAAAAGTACTTTTATAAACTTGTGATGACTTACCTCCGTACTGGAACAAATAATTTCCTTCGTCCTCATTCAATAAATAAGCTTTTGCTGGTGGTTCCATCTTCTTGACGCGGTTTACCGCCAAACTAGTACTGCACTGTACTATTGCACCGCCTCCAGAGACGGTGCAGAAGATCATGAACTATTTGCACTAGTTATGTTGCACTTTTACAGGCGAACGACATGCACTATATTGCACGAGGACAGACGAACGGTGAAAAGTGATAAAGTTCCGAATCGTACAGAAAGTACAGGACAGACGAACGAAGCTATTGTGGGTATAAGCTACTTACTCTTTGCCTTCGACTTCTTTTTAAAGTCCTTCCACTTTAACTTGATATCATCAATCGAGCGAATCACCCCCGACCCCACAGCATTGACTGCTTTGCAGATTTCAACCCAGCAATGATCTTTTTTACTTTTCGTAATTATTGGACCAAATTTAGACGACAAAATTTCTGAGTACTTCTCGAAAGTAGTAATTAATACCTCGAGCTCTTTTACGAGTCTTGGTATTTTGACTATTTTTCATTATGGTAAACCTGCGTTTTACTTCAGTCCAACGTAAAAATTAATGGTGTGACACTGTTGACACTTTAGGAATATCAATTCGAACATATTTGAAATTAGTTCCAAATCAAGCTCCCTTTTTATTGGTCGCTATAAGAATAATGTTTTTATTGGTTGAAAACCATGACGTCATCAATGGCGTCATCAATGCGCGCTCTAAAGTAAACCTCGACATAGCCCCAAGAATAATCCCCTTTTTTGGATACGGAAAACGAGATTAAAAAGCGAGGCTAACTTTCGGGGCTAACGTGGGGCTAAAAACAGGTGTTAAACAGAACTAGCCCCGAAACTTAGCCCCGCTCTGTGGATCTGGGCCCAGGAGGGAGTTTGTCAAGGCTACGTGGATTTGTTTGAGCGGGTGGTGATGCAAGGTAGTGAGAATGCTGTAAGGCAGGACTGACATATGAATGTGAGGACAACTTTTTTTGAGACTCTGAACTGAAATTGATAGCATCATAACAACCTGCGGACAACAGCTGTCAAAATCAACAAGGCCAATTCAGAACAACTTTGAATTTATTGAGTGCTTCGTTGCTAGGACGGCTCCAAAGTCACTGTTTACTTTTTCTTAAGACAAGAAGTAAAGGAACTGAATCCATATTAGAAGTACAAAAAACTTCTGTCTGAACCGGGATTTGAACCCGGTTATGGTTGCTTTCGATGGTGTTCGAAGCCTACAGGGTTGGTTTAGTCGCTTTAAATTTAAGTCCCCCACTGCAAATCAGTTTCGTTACTGAGTGTGTAGACTCTTAATGTGAATTTATGTATTTATTTATTTAAGGGTCATGTATTGGAATAGGTCTGGGCTAGTTGAAACAGAAGATGAAGGTCTGTGATGTGAATGCGGTGGAGCTGAACATGGGCGGTTAGCTGAAGGCGAACGAGACGTATCAAGTAAAAATGGGGGTTTGATTGTATGCCCGCTAGAAAAAAACTCGTCCAGCAACGTGTAAAATGGCCAGTTGGTGGCAGTTTGGGTGTCGCCCTCCGTACGTCACCCGTTGATGGCGTTTTTATCAACTGAAATAGATATGTTGGGTTTGCATTAGTAATTGATTTTCTATTGGAAAATACTTTTAAGATATGTATTATACTGTACTAGGCCTATATTATTAGTTTCATGCCGCCAGTTTAAATGCCAAAAAAAACGCACTCCCACTAAAAATAGAAAGAAATTATCCCAAACTACTAAAAAATGTTCAAACTATGTAGATATATGATATAAATATCTTACCCGCTATCTGGCGCATATAGGTTTGCCCTTTTTTTCAACCTCTTTCTTATGATTAAATTAAAAGATGGAAACATAGTAGAACAGGTAAAACGTTATATAAAACCTAGTAGTTGGACTATACACTGTTCCTTGTCAAGATCAAACAATCAAAGATCAAAGTTTTTAATTGTTTGATCTTGACAAGGAACAGTGTATAGTCCAACTACTAGGTTTTATATAACTCTTTCTTATGGTCTTTCACAGAGTAGCCCATAACCCAAATGATATCTCTGAAAATAAAAATAAATGTTACTAACAATACATTATAGAATAAACAATAGAATAGATCATAGTACGCTACCCAATTTAATTGTTAACAGAATCGGCAAGCCATGCACAGTGCAATAAGAGTACTTCTCGGGAATCGTGATAAGAAAAGTATGGAGATCAGTCCCCTAGGGGACTGAAGGACTGCCCACCTACTTTTACTACGGGCAGTGAATATTCATATGTTCCGAACACGAAGAATAAATAGAAATTTATCTTAGGTTCAGTGTTTTCTTTGACTGACTCATCACTTGAGAATACATTCGTGTGAATACTCAAAAATATATAAAAACCTTGAAATAGCAGTAACTTTTGTCACAGTTGCTATTTAATAAGTTTATTTGAATAAGTGTATTTGTCATACAGCAGTTAAACGTATGCATTTTTCCTGCCCAGGGACTGCCACCTTATCGTGGTGGGCAGGTTTGCGTGCTTTGTTGATCCCGAGAGCTATGCCGGCGGAAGCGTATGCTTCTGGTAGGGCCACCCAAGCCGGACTGGTCGAGGAGGAGAAGTCAGACGAAGTGCAGTCAACACCCTAATCCCCTTTCCCCCCCACTGTCCCATTGAATATTTCTCCTCCCACTTGGCCCAGCCCTCCCTTGCTGGACTCCCGTATGACGACTCACGCGACGTACAATGGATCTGATTCGGATGTGGCTTTATTCTTCATTATCATCTTTCTCATCTTCATTATCACCCGCTCATCGTCTCGATTAGCCATCGTTGCATAAATTTGAGACGTTAAGCCCCATTAAAAAAAAAAAAAACGTATGCATTTTTAAAGTCATGTATTTTGGAAGGGGTGTAGTTTTCTTGTTTATCGTGAATGGAATGTATACTGTTTTGGATGCATTAACCGTAAGCAAGTTATTGTTCAGTCAACCGTACACTAACTTCATAGCCATATTCGCCTGCTTATAACTTCTTGACCAAGGTGCATCATGAAATACTATGACTGTGTCGTCTGCATAAGTTATAATACTTGCATTAATTTTAAGGCCACACGGATTTTTTATATATATAATCAACAAAATAGAACCTAAAACGGTCTTCTGTGGCACCCCATAGTCAATGTGTTTCTAACACTTAAATTGTCACCCACCGTCAGTACTAGACCGCGATCACACAAGTAACCTGATATCATTGAGAATGTGGTCCGTGCTGTAGTGGGTCTTGACTCTTGCCCATCAAGAAGTCCCCCATTGCCGCATAGTTAAGACCTTCTACGAAGTAGAATTTTGCTCGGTCCAACGGTAGCTTCAGTCGTCCACACAACATTATCTTGTCGTGAAAGTAGTCATGGACGTACTCATTGGGTAGCTTCTCCCGCTTCATCATATCGGTGGTGAGTTGGACTTGATCCAGCTCTCCACCAAACGTTGCCTTGAACTTCTCTACAAAGCTTTCCCATGACACGAACACTCTCCGGGTTATCGAACCATGATCGGGCACCCCTTTTCAAATGCGCCCTAGCCATTTGTAATTTTACTTCATCTGGCCACCGATTTAGGTTTGATATCCGTTCTATGGTCCGGAGCCAGGTAGTGGTACTCATAGTGGAGCAATCGCCCTCAAAGTCTGGTATCGTGTGGTTAAGGTCAGGAACAGTGAGGTAACTGGGGCCTGTTTGCGTTTGCCTCATGATCTCGGTGGTCTGGCGGCCTTGCTCCACCAGTGCTTCTAATAACGCCTGCATGTAATGATCTGGCTGATGTGGCCTTGGCGCATTCAAATCATTTCGTGGGACGTCCTGCTGCTGAGTGGTGCAATGCCCCGCTGGTACCCTTGACGAAACCATCGGCCCTAGCACGTTGACCGATGTTACCTGTGGTTGGCCTGAACCTGGCCCAGTCGGCACAAAGCCATACATGTTAGGCGCTAGCCCAGTTGATGGTACTAGGCCTAGGCCAACAGTATGTACATTATTGGGCACGGAGCCAATTGTGTTAGGTACATAGCCAGTTGTGTTCGGCACAAAGCCAGTTGTGTTCGGCACAAAGCCAGTCGTGTTCGGCACAAAGCCAGTTGTGTATGGCACAGAGCCGATTACGTTTGGCACAAAGCCAGTCGTGTTTGGCACAAAGCCAGTTGTGGTTGGCACATAGCCAATCGAGTATGGCACAGAGCCGATTACATTTGGCACAAAGCCAGTTGTGTTTGGCACAAAGCCACTCCTGTTCAGTGCAAGGCCTAGACTCGATGGTGGTGCTAGCCCTGACTCTAATTCCTGACTAGTAGGCACTAAGCCACAACTGGTAATAACTGGGGTCTCTCTTAGATGGTAATCGTGATCGTGTTGAAGAGGAAGTTCTCGTAGAGGCGCAGCCACTGTTTTACGATGCGATGGGTAACCTAACCTCAACCCGAAACGTGGGTTATCACTTCACATTTCTTCACTTAAACCCGATGGGTAATCTCACTTCTGAATTGTTATAAGCGTTTCCTCCTCAAGTGGTCAGGAAGGGAGAGCTCGTGAATTTGTTTAAGTAAATCGATTAACTAGGATCAGTCACACACGTATCTTTTATTTAACTTCACTCTTCAACGCCATCTCTCCGACTCTGTTCACACCCAGTACTTCCGGCTCCGCCTATTTTTTCCGCCCTCTAAAACTGCCGGCCTCAACTGCACCGCCCTCTTAAGGTATCGGCGGCAGTTTAAACATATATACCTAATAATACCTAACAGAATCGAAATACGCCTGTAGTTCTCTATACCACATCACCTTCTTTGTGAATAGGTGAAATAACCGCAGTTTCAAAACAATGTGGAAATCGGCCTGTTGATAAACACAAATTAATAACATAAGCTAAGGGCATAGCGATAAACAGTTTTGCTGTTTTTATAGTCTTAACCTTTATTGCATCAATGCCATTTGTAGCGTCATCTTTTAGCTCATTGATAAATCCTAATATTTCGTTGAAACTGATCGGGTTTAAAAACAGAGTTTTAGTGCCTAGCTTCGGGTATTTGACATGATCATCCTTACTTGGCTGAACTAAGTGGTTTACTTTAATGTCATCTGCAAGTCTACCATCAATTGTAGAGAAGAAATCAGCAGACAAATCGGATATAAGTTTAGGTTGACTAGTACTACCGTGTTTAATATTGTTAACAACAATTCCCCTTATTGGCGGAACAATTTTGGTCTTACGATCTGCAATATTATTTAACGTATTCCAGATTTTTTTAATTTCCAACTGATTTTTTTATAATTTAAGAATAATACGTATTTTTTATTTTTTGCATAAGGTTATTTAGAAAATTCCTGTACATCCGGTATCTCTTTTTCAGTGTACTGATCTCTCTGTTAAGAATACCATTACGGCAAGTTAAATTCCTTTCCACTTTCCTTATTTGCATATGCAGCTTATCCCGAGTTCTCATTGACACGATGAGCCCCTTTGATATCCAAGGTTTCAGTGTTTTTAGTCTAGCACTGTATTCGCAAGTAGATGGCTCGGTGCTATCATGAATGTGCTTCTTAAAGGAATACATGAAAGCGTCCATAGCCAGATCAGCGTCCACTTCAGCTAATACATTCTCCCATGTTTCCCGTTCAATTCTAGATATAAATTTAATAACGTTAAGAGTATGTTTGACACCCATAAAAGAGTCGGTTCTCGTCGACTTGTTCACTCAATCATTAACACGTACCTGGCAGGCAGAGAAGGGTTGCATAGTGATCAGTCATGCCAGTTTTTAAGAACAGCCGGAATTATTCCGTCACAGTTTTGCGTGTTGACAAATATATGGTCTATACATGAGCGCGAAACACTAAACACATGGGTAGGAACGTTTATACAAGAACAATATCCATACGATAGAAGCATATTAAAAAAATCGTGTTTAGAATTGTTATTATTATCACCTAGAATATATAAATTCATGTCACCTATGATGAGTTTATAGCCTGCCCAGGGACTGCCACCTTATCGTGGTGGGCAGGTTTGCGTGCTTTGTTGATCCCGAGAGCTATGCCGGCGGAAGCGTACGCTTCTGGTGGGGCCACCCAAGCCGGACTGGTTGAGGAGGAGAAGTCAGACGAAGTGCAGTCCACACCCCAATCCCCCTTCCCCCCCACTGTGCCATTGAATATTTCTCCTCCCACTTGGCCCTGCCCTCCCTTGCTGGACTCCCGTACGACGACTCACGCGACGTACAATGGATCTGATTCGGATGTGGCTTTATTCTTCATTCTTCATTATCATCTTTCTCATCTTCATTATCACCCGCTCATCGTCTCGATTAGCTATCGTTGCATAAATATGAGACGTTAAGCCCCATTAATTAATCAATCATGAGTTTATAGGTTGCGTGTGGGATAGAATTAATAACAGTTTCAAGCTCGTCAATGAAAGTATTAATTCTCGTGGACGGGGATTTGTATGTAGCAAGTAGCAATCGAGCAGGCTTATCAGAAGCAATCTTCTTCCTAACCTCTCGAATAACTAACGACGTGGCATCACGAAGTTTAAACAGAACTGCTTTAAAGCGTGGGTCTAGTATTGTACCCAGCTTTAAGCACTCCACTGATTTCAGTGGAGCAAAACGAGCAAGCAGCGATTTCATTAACGAACGTGCATACATTGTACCAGGACGTGACCGATCGATATGTTTAGCAAGATTTTGTTCTAGGCAATGTAATGCAGGTTATACCATGGAGATGGTAGGGTATTTCTCCCCATATAGTTCCTTATGTTGCACAAGCAAATGGTCTAACTACTGACACTACACCTTCGGCGAGAGTAAATTCTGCAGCTGATAATGAATCAAGATAAGAGTGGGACTGAGCAAGTTCTGTAGCTATAGATGTGCGTTATGTCAGGAATCGATCCAACATGAGAAATTCACTGTTCCAACGAGTAGGAACATCTTGAATCACTTCCAGAACTTGCACATTTCTGAACTTCTAAAACCCAGCAAACACAGTGAAGTCTTTATGACCTCTTTAAGAGGTCACTTTAAAGAATTCATTGTTATCTTCAGGATGTCACTAATGTTTCATTATGACATCATTATGATGTCTTCAGTTTCTCTAAATGTCCCACCTATTCTGTTCATAATGATGTCACCACAATATCACTTAGTGATTCATTAATTAATCTTTTTTGTTATACAAATGTCTTCCATATTCTGTCATAGTGATGTCACCCTAACATCATTTAATGATCCATCAGTGAATCTTCAGGCTACACAAATAATTTCAATAATGATGTTATAAAGAGATTTAAACCAACATTTTTTAATAAAGCATCAGTTACCTATCAATTAATGAGAATTAACTGGGTTCACATTGTATTATTACCTGTTTGATGCAAAATTTAATTTAATTGATTTCAATTCAACCAAACAGCAATATAGTTTGCATGCCACAAAATATGCCAAGATAAAAGAATAAAAGTGAAAACAAAATGGCTCACAAGGAAACTGCAATGGAGTTCGATATCTATTGGGTAGAATAGGCCAATGGGATACAGGAAATACTAAATAGAAACAGCTCAGTTTAAGTACTCATCTTTATATGGAAGTGTCCTGCCTCTGTCCTGTTCACAAAACATATTCTTGAATGATTGAATAACATAATCAGAAAGCTAATGACTAATACAAAACCATGAAGTAAAATGAATAAACTAGGACACTAATACAAACTGTAGCAGTAGATACAAGATACACATTATTTGAAATGTTAAGTAGACATATACAGCTGATTCTCAGTGAATGATTGCACGAACGATTGCACTTCATATTCAACAAGATAATGATTAATGCAAAACAATGAAATAATATGAATTAAGATGGACAGTAATAAAAAATGTAGCAGTAAACGCAAGATACACATTACGTATTTGAAATGTTAAGTAGACATATACAGCTTATTATCAGTGAATGATTGCACGAACGATTGCACTTCATATCCAACAAGATAATGATTAATGCAAAACAATGAAATAATATGAATTAAGTAGGACAGTAATAAAAACTGTAGCAGTAAACGTAAGATACACATTATTTGAAATGTTAAGTAGACATATAGGGGTCTACAGCTTATTCTCAGTGAATGATTGCACGAACGATTGCACTTTATATTCAACAAGATAATGATTAATGCAAAACAATGAAATAATATGAATACACACACAGTTAAATTTACACACAGTTGTCTAGCCTAATCTTTACAAATTTTAGATTTTCCATTTATTCACTGTCTAATTCAGGGATTATAGCCCTGTGTTTTTGTGCCTTTACCTTCTGTTTAATCCTATCATTTGAGTGTTGAAACTATGTCCTGGTGGCCATCTCGACTTGCTTGTTAGTAACGTTTGTCAGGTTTGGTATCTTCTTCACAGAAGCTGAAAAATGAAAATACTTAATTTTATAATTTGACAGACAGAAGAAGGCACTAGGCACCAGTTAACAGTGTGAGTGAAAAAGAAGCTTGTGAAAAAGAGTCCGACGTAAAGCCACAGTTACTTGAAGTTAAAAAATTGCATTAAATACAAAGCAAGTAGAACACACTGACAGACTTTGACTTAGACCAGGGTGCAGGGGTGAGAGTGATCTACTTGAGCATGGCAATGGCACACATAATAATAACAATAATAATAATAATTATAAAAATAATAATAATAATAATAATAATAATAATAATAATAATAATAATAATAATAATAATAATAATAATAATAATAATAATAATAAACATAATAATAATAATAACTAAGCGAGCGAAGCGAGCGTCCTCCATTAGACCCTTATGGCACTTTGTTCTGTTTTTGTTTTTTTTATGTCTGTCGATAGCGGTCGCACGAAAAGTCCGATCAACTTGAAATTTGGGACCATCCACAAGCCTCGATGTGGATTGAAGGTGTAAATTCGTTCGAAAAGTTACAAAGTTACACCATAGGTACTGCAAAATATGTTTCTGGAACAAAATGGCGGCAAAATGTGAGATAGCCATATCTTTAAAAAGATATTTCCGATCTTGAATATGTTCGAGTTATGGCGATCTAATAAGTATTGGCAAAGTTACACAAAAGTTACTCGAAAATATTTTTCTGAAACATAGTAACAGCAAAATGTGAGGTGGCTATATTATAGTAAATTTTTGTCCGGTCGCGAATATACTAATATAAATGCGATCTGATACGTATTAGAGGCAGAAAATACATTTCTATTACTGTCAATAAGCGTAAGTAATTGTGACGGGACCGTGTTGAAAACACGACGACGAAAATTCTTAGCAACGCACATTGCACTGCATTCAACAATGTCGGAAAGTATAATAGCTATAGAAATTAGGAAAAAATGTTGCTATACACATTCTTGAATTGTTTGTTCATTGTTGTTTTTATAAGATTTGAGAACTTTTCGCCCCAAAGTTCGTAGGTATGGACGCGCTCGCTTATCAACGCGTAATACAGAGCGTTTTTCCTAGTAATAGTAATAATCAAGCAAGCGAGCATAGCAAGAGTCAGTATTCTATTTTTACGGCACTCGTTTTGTTTTTATATCTTGCGATAGCGGTCGAACGGAGAGTCCGAATCAAGTTGAAATTTTAATTATCCATAAGCTTTGATGTGGATTGAACGCCATTAGTTTTTGTAGATAAATCGGTCGATAAGTTACAAAGTTACAACAAAGTTACACAAAAACAAAATTTTCAAAGAAAATGGCAGCAAAATCTGAGGTGGCTACATTATAGGAAATTTCCGTCCCATCACGAATATGCTATCTTTATTGTAAACCGATAAGTTTTGGAGGTGGAAAGTACATTTGTAAAAAGGTGACGTAATCAATGGCAACATTACACTAATTGACTGTTGGCGCTTACTTTCAAAACTGTCCGTGAAGAGTAATTTCCGTGTTCGTTCCCCATACGCTCTTGCTTATCAACCCAGAGCGTTTTCCTAGTAGTAATAATAATAAAGGCAAGATTGGAACATAGTTCGCTCTTCCATTTAACCTGTAATTTTACTGCATAGGAAGAGAAATGCTGAGATACAAATTAATGTTGTAGGTAAAGGTGAGAAACACTCCCAATAAACCAAAAAAATAGTACATACAAATTGTTTACACATCAAAACAACACCAAATTGTGGAATTACGTTATATAAGTTACGTTGATAATGAGTGGATGTAAATACGGCTTAACACCACAGAACTCCTTATTGAGATGTATTTTAGAATAGAATGGGAATCATCATCGCTATCTACAAATTCAAGTATTGGAATCGGTAAAAAAAAAAAACTGGAATTAGTACATCCAAGCAAACCTTATTGCTAGTTAGAGTTTGTTGGGGAAAGAGTGTTAAGGACCGACAGCTTACCTGTAGAATTAGTAATTAATGACATAATTTTTCCATTGTTCACCTAAAAACGCACACTTTGGCTAACTGCTTGTCGCTGGTGACAGAAAAGTTCTCCTCTCTCTCTCTCTCTCTCTCTCTCTCTCCCTCTCTCTCTCTCTCTCTCTCTCTCTCTCTCTCTCTCTCTCTC
>CAMDTW010000536.1:0-12000 GCA_945910005.1 Isoperla grammatica
GTGATTGGCTGGAAGCCTCGCCGAGCTTCAAGCGGTCAATGCTCATGATACTCCCATGTTACAGGCTGCAGCTCTGGGCGAGGCTGTCTACAACTGTGATTGGCTGGAAGCCTCGCCGAGCTTCAAGCGGTCAATGCTCATGATACTCCCATGTAACAGGCTGCAGCTGTGAGCGAGGCTGTCTACAACTGTGATTGGCTGGTAGCCTCGCCGAGCTTACAAGCGGTCAATGCTCATGATACTTCCATGTTACAGGCTGCAGCTGTGGGCGAGGCTGTCTACAACTGTGATTGGCTGGAAGCCTCGCCGAGATTCAAGCGGTCGCTAGTGACCATCATGGCCAGAATCAACCGACCAATGGTGATGAAGCCAACAGGGCTGGATCCTCTTTCTCTCAAGAACTTTGGTCAGGTGAGACAAGAAAATAATGGAAATATTTTGAACTTCGATGTTACTTATTTCATTTTATTTTCCATCTAGTTTCTATATTATATTTTAACTTATAATTATATGTGATTTACCAATATTTCTGCTTTTTAGTATACGGTTGATACTGAATTTGTTTTGAGTGATATTAAGCCCTGCGATGAAACATACAAATTAATTTCTAAAACACATTTTCAAGCGGTAACACCTTAAATAATTACTTGAAAACATATTCGTGTCATGTAATCCGCCATAAGTCATGGTGTCGCCTACCTGGAAACTCACCATCTAGTTTATCGATTGCTGTATGATTAAATTGATTCGTTGGCCCGTACACAATAGTGACAATACTGGAGTAGCAAAACAAAATGTCAGAACACAGCATGAAATATAATATAAGTTATAGTATAAGGTGGCTCGTTGGTCCAGTGGTTAGGTTCTCTGCTTCCAATGCAGAAGGTCGTGGGATCAAATCCCGGTTCAGGCAGAAGTTTTTAACTTTTATTATGGATTCAGTTCCATTACTTCTTGTCTTAGAAGTAAGTGAACGGTGACTTTGGAGCCGTCCTAGAAACGAGGCACTCAATAAATTCAAAATTGTTCTGAATTGGCATTGTTGAATCTGACATTTGTCCGCAGGTGTTCGCACTGTCCAATCACTGATTCATAAGTTTCGTATTAGAAATATCGATGTTTGATTGGTTATCGCTCACTCGTCGATGGTGTTCGGAGCCTACAGGGTTGGTTTAGTCACTTTAAAATAAAGTCTTCCACTGCAAATCAGTTTCGTTACTTAGTGGGTAGACACTAAATTTACATTTATTTATTTTATTTATTTAATATTCTGTTTTTAAAACTGTAGCGCCAGAGGTGGAAGAGCGAGCAACATGCTCGAACCTCGCCGTTTTGTAAAATGTACATTGTTTTACAAATAAAGTCCATTTATTATTATTATTATTATTATTATTATTATTATTATTATTATTTAATAATAACATCCTTTTTGAAGCCAAATTATTTGGTTGGGTGCCCGTTGAAATTCAGAATAAATAATGTTTTTGATTATGTTATAATAAGGATTTTATATCAGTTTAAACAAGCTTTGTTAAGTCATAATTTAAAGAAAACATAAAAATTATGTTCTAAGATTTCATCAATCAAATATTTCTCTTACAGATCTCGAATACTGCCTACAAAATGGTGGCTACACTTGAGTCTATGGTCAAGTGATCGGCCGAGAGTAGAAAGCTGTAGGACCAAGATAGTCTATAGTCATTCCATGTCATTTTAAAGCAATATTAATAGAAGAATAAAGAGTTACAAAGTTTTGAAAAAATGTGGTTTAAGGGCTTGTCAGAGCTGTAAATGAGTTTATAGATAAATTTTAATCAAACAGAATAAGGGGATACATTTTTGTCATTTTATAAATGTTAAAGATTGTATTTCGTTCTATAACCATATAATTTTTTATATTTTAATAATAATAACAACAATTAATTAATAAATACATTGAGTTCTTTAATAATAAATAATAAATGAATACATTTATTAATAGTTGATTAATAATTGTTTTTTTTAATCACATATATATAGGAATCAAAATTGTAAAGGGGAAGCTACTATTTCTAGAAGTAATAGTTAATTAGTCAAAATAGTAAGTAAGGGGGTTGATTCTATTTTAAATAGAAAAGAAGATTGAATCAACATTGACAGGTCCACTGGTTGTGTCAATTTGCACTAGTGATAATTTTTTTTTAAAACCAAGTTGTTAAATGAGTTATAAAAGTAATTTAAATTGATTTGTTATATTATGTTATTTAAACTGTACGTGGAGGAGTTGGTTAAACAGCTACAGCCCTTAGCAACGAAAATGTAATAGTTTGTTAGCCTGGCCATCAATAACAGTTCTTCATATGCATGGGAGTGATTGAATTGTCTTCAGTAAACATCGTGTAGGGTAAATAAACATATAAGAAGTCTAGTAGCAACACACGATGGCATTTTCTCATATATCCCTTCAACTTTACGATTATACTTCTTCAAAATCTAATAACATTTGACTCATTATGGCAACTGTTCATTTAAAATATTTGTCAATAATCATGTTTTCCTTATTAAAAAATTTAATCTAGTTTTCACTATTTCCGCATTAATTATCTAAAATATATATAATATACTATTCATTGTTAGTGATGGGTATTGATAAATTATGTTTCAGTTACCATTGAGATATAAAACCTTATATATAATATTAATATAATTATAAATACAAAATAGTTTATAATGCGCACAAATAGAGTGGCTCTTTATTTATTTCCCATGTTTCCTGTAGCATTACCTTTAACCCTAGGTTTGTACCTCAAAGCACAAATACCCACCCAGTTACCACCCTACCACGAAATTTACTTATCCTCTCAAATTATTTACAATAAGTTTAAATGAATTATTATAAAAAAAATATATTCATTATCAGCTTAATAGTATAACTTTATACGTAATAATACGTATATTAGGATTAAGACAGCAAAAATACAATGATTTAATCACAGAAGCAGCTGGATTAGATGGCGACAAGTGAATAGTGGGGTGTAGGACGGCTCTCGGTGAAATGTAAAAATAACTGTAAATATAAAACCAAGATCGTGTACGGGTGAGTGTATCTGTGCGTGTGAGTGCATTGCTTAAACCACTCCATTAATATTAATGAAAATGGCACCTAAAAACAAAATAGACATGAACGAGAGAATAGCGTGTGCTTTGCAGCAGGCTTTTGACGACGATAGCATAGTGCAGAAACTCGTCGCGGCTATGTTGCCAATCATTTTGCCGAAAATAATTGAAGAGGTGACTGCAGCAGTAAGCGAAGTAATTGAAGAGCGATTAACCACCCAAGACGAACGGATCAAAGTGATTGAAGCCAAATTAATTAGCCAAGAAGTAAAACTCAAAGATCTTACAACAGATTTGGAGAAAAAGACCATAGAACTTGAGTCCGTCCTGGAAGCAAAATTAAACAGTCAAGAAAAACAAATCAAGGATCTCACAACAGATTTTGCGGAAAAGACCGTTGAATTTGCGTCCGAGCTGGAAACAAAAACGGACGACCTAGAACAATACAACAGGCGTGTGAACTTAAGATTCTTTGGGATTAAAGAAGAACAATACGAGGACACAGACCAACATATCGTCAATATCTGCAAATCCAAATTAGGTATAAACATCTCAAAAATGGATATATCTCGCTCCCACCGGATCGGCCACAATACAAATACAAATGCAAATTCAGAAACAATGGATAAAAATGAAAACGACCGAAAAACCCACAGACCTATCATCGTTCGCTTCGTGAGCTACCGTACACGCAATATTATATTCGAGAGCAAAAAATATCTGGCAAAGACAGGCATAGTTATCAGGGAAGATTTAACACAACGACGGAGAGCAGTAATGCAAGCAGCAATAGCCAAATTCGACTTCAGGAATGTGTGGACAAGGGACGGCGTTATTCTCTGGACGTCCAGCGGTAGGAGATTCTCGGCAACCACTCTACAAGAACTTGAGGCGAAAGCCGGGGAGAGAGCTGGCAACAAGGTAGGACAAGGTCAACACCCACCCCTCCCAAGCCCAGCTGGCTGGACCGACCAATGGCGTGTTGCTCGAGGTCATCACTCCGGCCGAGGCACCCCTGCACGTCGATGAAGGTTGCTCGCTGTTCAACCACCGACGGAACGGACACTCACTACCAACGCGATCTTGCGGAACTTCGAAAACCACTGAGAGGGCGCCCTTCTCAGACCCCCACCACCCTAACATTACGATATCTCAGATTTAATTTACTATTTAAGTAAATAATCTTAGGATAGAATAGAATAGAATAGAATAGCATTGCAACTAAATAACTTGTATCTAATGAACATTATCTCCACTGTTACGCATTAGACCTACTATCAACTGTAGCATATGACTAAGGAGTATTAGTTACAACCTTTACTTTGGTTTTGTTTTGTGTAACTTTACTTATTACATTTTAGTTTATAGTTTAGCTCTTGTTTAGTCTTGTACAACTTAAGTTCTGATTACATTTTAGTTCATTCTTGCATGAATATTGTTTCACCTTTTTGAAAATAGGTCATGCAATAACAATAAGTAAGGCAAATCATGATTAACTTTAGTTCCACGGCTAACAAATTTAACTTAACTATAGCACATCTAAACATTAGATCTTTAGTTCCTAAATTCGATGATATACTAGAACTTGTAACTGACAACTGTATAGATATAATGGCGATCACAGAGACTTGGCTTGGTGACTCATTCGACTCAAACAATGTTTCTATCCCGGGATACACGATGTGGAGGCAGGACCGACAAATGGGACGGGGTGGCGGTATAGGAGTATACGTTAAAAACACTATAACGTGCTGTAGAATAAACACCAACAATAACTCATGTAATATTAACAAGTTGGAAGATCTCTGGCTCAAATTCAAGGTCAAAGGACATATATATGCTCTCGGCACTCTGTATAGCCCCTCTTACACGGATCATCAGAGCACCCTTACAAAATTAGAAAATACAATCATACATATCTTACCAGAAGTAGACAGACTAATATGTGTAGGGGATCTCAATATCGATCTACTCAAACCACGACTGCCAGGATCGAAATCTTTATTAAATCTACTGAATACTTTTAACTTCAAGCAGTTGATCAGCGAGCCTACAAGGAAAACCAAAGATAGCGAAACATTATTGGATCTCATAATCACACAAAATGTAGACGACATTATCGAAAGCAAGGCAGTCGATATGGCAGGAATAAGCGATCACCATCTCACATATTGTGTAATCAAACATACCAAACCCCCACCAATACTCAAATATAAAACATACAGGGATTTTAAAGCTTTCGACGTAGACGACTTTAATCAAGACGCAAGGGCCTCTAATTGGGAAGAAATTCTTAGTCTCAAAGATCCAAGTCAACAGATCGATGCACTAAACAGTATAATACTACAGCTCGCTAATAAACATGTACCGCTCAAAACTGTCAAAATAACTAAAAATAAAGCCCCCTGGCTTACATATAATATTAAAATAATGATGAACTTAAGAGATAAAGCCCACAAAAGATTTACAACCACAAAACTTGATATCGATAGAGAGTACTATCGCTCTTTAAGAAACTACACCACAAGCGCAATCAGACGAGAGAAAAAAGCATTTTTTGAATATGAGCTTAGAAACCCTAAACAATCTAAATCGGCCACGGTATGGGATCTATGTAATAAATTAAGCGTCCACTACAAAAATGTGGAAATGCACATACCAACCCACCTTGACGACCCCGACACTATAAATAATTACTATATACAATCAGCTGGTAACGCAGTAGCGGATGAGGATCTAATAAAATGGTATGAAAGTCATAAACATGAAAATATAGCGAGTGATTTTTCATTTGAACAGGTAAACTCAGTTGCTATTTTAAAGATATGTAAATTAATTAGGTCTAATGCAACAGGAATTGATGGAATATCTGGACAGATATTCAAACTTTGCCTTCCCTTCTGTATAAATATTGTAACAGAAATAATTAATAACTGTATTGTTACGGGAGTTTTTCCACATACATGGAAAACATCACTAATCAAACCTCTTCCAAAAATAAATAACCCAACCCAATTAAAAGATCTACGACCCATTAGCATTCTACCTTATGCGTCAAAAATACTTGAACTCGTACTCAACAGACAGCTTACCTCATACTGTACAGTAAATAACCTCATACCTGCAACCCAATCAGGGTTTAGAGCTCACCACAGCACCACAACAGCGTTAGCTAATATAACAGATGACATTATTAGGGCCAATGACAAGGGCCAGGTAACCACGATGGTAATGTTAGATTATTCAAAAGCATTCGATACTATCGATCACGAACTATTGCTTGCAAAACTTTCATATTTTGGTTTATCCAAACTAGCACTTTTACTTCTAACAAACTTTATTCAAAACAGATCTCAGATTGTTACATCGAATTCTACATTGTCAGTACCTAAATCAATAACTAAGGGCGTTCCACAAGGTGCCATACTAAGCCCTCTACTCTTCTCACTCTATACCTCGGACTTAATGAAGGATCTGAATGCTTACAAATCTCACTATTATGCAGATGACAGTCAACTCTGTCTATCTTACGACCCAAGTGCTGTCAAAGTTGCTGAAATGGAAATGAATTCTGACCTGATGTATGTCAGTGAAACTTCAAAAAAACATGCCCTCCAACTGAATTCTAGTAAAACCACAGTTATCCACTTTGGAACTAAACATAGTAGAAATATTTTAAAAAGAAATCCACCTATTCTACAAATAAACAATGAAATTCTACCGACTTCTGAAACTACGAAAAATCTTGGCCTATTTATGGACACGGAGCTAAATTTCACGCATCACACTAGCAAACTCATACAACACACATTTTCTAAATTAAAACATCTTTATAAATTTTCGAAAATACTACCACAAAAAATAAAACAGCTGTTAGTGGAATCGCTCATTTTGTCTAGATTTGACTACGCAGATATTGTATATGGTCCCTGTTTAGACAGTCTGCAAAAAACACGCATACAGCGAGCTCAGAATGCATGCATACGGTACACTTGCAATATAAGAAAATATGATCATATCTCTTACAAATATAAAGAACTTAAGCTACTAAAAATGTCAAATCGCAGACTACTTCATCTAGCATGCACTACACACAAAATCATGAACTCGGAGCTGCCAACTTATCTAAGAAATAAACTTTCCCTAAGAAAGGCTGAACACAGCCGTACTTTAAGGAATATAAATCAACTATCGATTTTTCCTCACTCCACCACCGCATTCAAAAAATCTTTCACCTATAGCGCTGCTTCCACATACAACAAAATATCAATTAATAAAGGTCTGTCCCATGCACAGTTTAAATGCAAACTAAAACAACAATTACTTAATGAACAATAAAGCCCAATCCGCAGTGAGGATTGGCAGTGGCATCGGCAGCGACGGTGGGTTTTTGGCCGGTTCTATTGGCTGTTGAGCAACAATGGGCGCCCATCAGCCAGTGTGATCTGTGGGAGCCTTGCTGTTACTGTTGCTGTTACTGTTGATTTTCGCTGTATCCACAGCGATGATAGACTGACAAAAAAAAAAAAAAAAAAAAAAAAAAGGAAGTTTGTAACCTTCCACCTTGTTTTGTGATGGCCATTAGTCTTATTCTAGGTGCTAAATATCATGTTACTAATTTTAATTAGTTTTTCTCTATTGTGTTAATTTTTTTGTTACTAATCAAATCTATTATTTCCTGTAAATTATACTTTGTTAACATTATATTATTCTCTACTGTACTAGCCTATATAAAAATTGTAAGCCGTGACCATTCTCTAGGTTAAGTTAGATTATAAGCTAGCTTAGTTTTTGGGGTAAATTGTAAGAAAAGCCATTGCGGCTTAAATTCGCCTATTTCCTCCATGAAATAAAGACATTATTATTATTATTATTATTATTATTATTATATTCATGGCGAGATGCTAAACGTGAAACTTGGAAATGTAAATGATGCCACAAGATACGTATAATAATATCACTGCGTTCTATTTATTTAGAAGTGCCTAATATTCAATTCAATTCTATTGGTATCATACATAGAGTATTTTATTTTGCAGGAAGTATGTACGAGTTTTATACTACTAAGTGGTATAGACCACTGAGGTGACAGAAGCCACAAACAACCAAATAACAAAGAAACAAAGTTAAAATACAAAATACACATTATGAGGGGTAATACATTTTTACGGTGGATGGGGTAATGGAGAAAGAATCGAAATTCATATAAATTGTAAAATTTAAGTTTAAATTGAATTTCTTTTCGTTTTTTTTGCAATTAGATAATTATTGGGAGTTTCTTTCGGACTTAGAAAGATGATTGCAAATTTTCATGCATAAGTATTGGGGGCTAGGATTGTATAAGTGTAGGTTGACGGATGAAAGATTCATGCATAAGAAAAGGGGGCTAGGTTTGACTGAGTGTAGTTTGAAGGGATGGCAGATTCATGCATAAGAATTGGGGGCTAGTTTTGAATGAGTGTAGGTTGAAGGGATGGAAGATTAAGGTATAAGTATTGGGGGCTAGGTTTGACTTAGTGTAGTTTGAAGGGATGGCAGATTCATGCATAAGAATTGGGGGCTAGTTTTGAATGAGTGTAGGTTGAAGGGATGGAAGATTAAGGTATAAGTATTGGGGGCTAGGTTTGACTTAGTGTAGTTTGAAGGGATGGCAGATTCATGCATAAGAATTGGGGGCTAGTTTTGAATGAGTGTAGGTTGAAGGGATGGAGATTAAGGTATAAGTATTGGGGGCTAGGTTTGAATGTGTAAAGGTTGATGGGATGGAAGATGATATAACCGCTAATGTGTTGGGAATGGAAGGAAGTGCTTAGTTGGGATAGGCTGGTTGGAATGAACAAATGCAGCTGCTGATAAGATAAGGGTGGATATAAGTGTCAGAATCGGGAGACTAGTGAAATGTTATGTACAAGGGTAACGTGGGGAGATACCCGCTAGTTTTCGAATAGCAATTAGCTTACCTATTGTTGCCAAACTTTATTTCGGAAGTCAATTAATTAAAATTTACTCCATACAAACAAATGAATACTACAGGACCCAAAAAATGATTGTAAATACGTATTAATGAATAAAATTGAAACCAAAGCTAAAATATTGACATCATTATTCAATATTGAACGCCTTCCCCTCCCCCCTACGCTATGTAGAACTATTAGAGGCCATGAACGTACACAAATGAAGAGATAACATTATAAACCTGCAGAGTAATACATTTGATTAGCCGCGATCAAACGTTGGTAATGTCAGCTAACATGCAAAGCAAACCCTGACAACGATATAGATCACAACAGTTCATAAGCTATGAGCAAATCCTATGACAACGAGCTTTCAAACAGACTCAGCTAGAATTCGAATGGGCGTAGGCGTTCATGTATTATTTTACTTTGAACAGCCCAAAATGATTCCAAGAAAAATCAATGACAGTTGGATGATTAAAGAGCGAACTATTGTGACAACAAATTGCAGAGGACATCATGAGTTTTATTTCACAATATCGATTGGTCGTCCAACGATACATTCGTCAATTTCATGGTAATCTGTGTCGCATGTGAGGTACTGCGGTACAAACATGGGATCATTTGAGGTCAGATTGTTTTCTAAATCCATACTACGCATTTCACTCAAATTAACATCATCTTGTGAGACAAGAGTTATGTTTGCATCGATGAATGTTGTACTTTGACAAAGCTCATAATAAGAACCGCAAAAGATATCCGTCTCCAGAGCAACAGCAAATCACTTAATTTAACATTAGTCTTTCCAAGTGAGGTATCACGACTTCGATCGAGGCCCCGAACATGGATGAGCCAATCAGGGGGAGAAGATTAATGCAACTGAACATCCAGCTGATGTACTGGCAAGGTAAGTCAAAACAAAGGGGCCCCGAACATGGATAGTCCAATCGGGGGAGGAGAGTCCTGCAACTGATCGTCCTGTAAATGTACTGGCAAAGTAAGTTAATGTCACCAGGCCCTGAACATGGATAAGGCAATCAGGTGGAGAAAGTTCATAGAACTGAACGTCCAGTTGATGAACTGGCAAAGAAAGTGACCTCATCATTATGCAGAAACGCCTGTAAGAACACAGGACAGTACAGTTGATTAATACAAGAAATATTCTACCTTTAAAATCAAAACATCTATGCACGTTATTGGCTAATACTAAACCACTTAGCCGTAGATGGCGTTGTACAGTAATTCAATAATACAAACATGTTATGCTCTATGTTTTTGGTATAAAGTTTGATCTTAGGTAGTAAACTGTGCTAGTGATTTCGTAATATGCTAAAACACTACCAACAAGTGCATTTGCATTGAGATAGACGTTTGTACTAGACAAAAATATCATAATATTTCGTTTAAAAGCTAGAAATAATCAACGCTTTTGACCTTAAAAAAAACTTGCGTTAATCCCCCTGCTCCACTTAAATAAACACAAAGATATACCAATTATTTACGAAAATCATTAAGGATCTTGGCTTGTTTCAGAATATATTCTTAGCGGCTTAGAATTATCAGAACTCTCTTACTAAGGTATCCTATCGATAATTTGAGGTTATAATATATTTGGGTGAAAGTCTTTATTAGCGAATATACTCTTGTGGGGATTAGTCCTTGATAGAAAGATAGATAGATAGATAGATAGATAGATAGATAGATAGATAGGTAGATAGATAGATAGATAGATAGATAGATAGATAGATAGATAGATAGATAGATCGATAGATAGATAGATGGATAGATTTGATTTGATTTATTCGAACTGTCAAAATATATTACATCAGTGTTGCAAACTTAAACAGAGAAATTTACATCAGGTATAGATAAAAGTACAAAATGATGATAATCACATTTGCAAGACAGTATTTTACAAAATACCTCCAAACCTCCAAGTGCGGTTATAAATGTGTACAGTGTCTGTACGTACAGCCTTTAAATATTCCAGATTTAATCTGTAGGAAAGTCGATTTTTAATAATACACAACGGATCACCGCCTGGTTCTTCAAAGTTATTCTGCATGAACCGAAATACAGTAGATTTTCTGAGGTTTAATAGAAAGTTTGCCAACTGCCACTGCACGGGGGCGGCAGGCTCAAAATCCAGTCCTCGCAGAAGGTCGAGCGTCGAAAGATGTCTTGAGCCAATAAGGCGTGTAATTATGTCTCGAACAAAGGTCCATAAAGGAGTAACTTTAGAACATTCAAACAGAACGTGGAGAGTGGTGCCGGGAGGAGTGCACCACAAGCACTGTGGAGAGTCACGGATCCCCCATCGGTGTAGTCGGGCAGGCGATGCCACTGCGTCATGCAGCAGTCGCCAGCAGAGGTCGGCGTCGAAGCTGGTTGTCGGGAAAAGGTAGACATGGTTCCAATGCACAACCTCTTGTGCCAGTTCAGATCTTCCAGATAGAGTCGAAAGAGGTAGTTCACGTTGTCTGCACGTTTGGTAGAGTCTGCGTCTATTGTCTACGTCCAACACACGTAGAGCGGCGTTTAATGTGGTCGTTGTGGCAGGGCAGACCGTATCCCATGCTTCCAGTACTGACCTGTAGAATGGTTGTAACCTGTGTAACCAGTCACTCCGAATTGGCTCGAGTACAAGTGAGTGGAAATCGTCAGCGTACCTATGGAGATTCAGTTCGTGAAGCACATATGGATGAGATCTTTCGGCGTCGGGTGAAAGAATACTGGCTAGAAAACGTAGTCGAAAATTCATGACTTTGCAGTGGATGTTCGTCAGCCCGATACCTCCTACGCCAGGCTCGGCAAAGACGTGAGCGCGGTTGAGCCAGTGTCTGCCCCCCCACACGAACTTGATTAATTTAGTATGAATTGTATCAATAAACGCTTTTGGGGTTTGGAGAACAGATAGCGCATGAACAAGTTTAGATCCTAATAGTTGGTT
>CAMDTW010000537.1:0-103200 GCA_945910005.1 Isoperla grammatica
ATATTATATTATATTATATTATATTATATTATATTATATTATATTATATTATATTATATTATATTATATTATATTATATTATATTATATTATATGTGGTGCGCTTCTTGTGAGAAGGCGGTGGCAATTGGGCAAGACAAAAGACACCCGTCGCTAGGGACGGAATAATAAACATTGCTTGGTGTGAAGCTCGATTGACACGGTTCCAAATAAAAATGAATCTTTCTCATTGACATTTATCATTGGCGTTAAGCCACCTAGTTAGTACTTCCACATTGGTGACCCCGACGTGATTCTACCAACGAGGTAGGACAATGAACAACTTACAAATTATTTCTTGTGGAAGTGTCGAGTTTTCGTGTAGATGTTGATTGTTTCTACCGTTTGTTTTTGTATAACGACGAATTCAGAAAGATGGCATTACCTGAAAACGTAGCCCTCGTCTCGGTAGATAGGGTTAGCGTAAAGGTGCCACCGTTTTGGGCGGATGATCCGGTATTGTGGTTCGCACAAATCGAAAATCAGTTCGATTTAGCAGGAATTACGCATGATTCCACTAAATTTAATCATGCAACAAGCGCCCTCGAACAACGATACGCGACTGCAGTGCGTGACATTATCGTCAAACCCCCGATCGTTGGCAAATATGAGCATTTGAAAGCAGAGCTCATTCGACGTTTTTCACCCTCACAAGAGGCGCGTTTTAAACGACTTTTACAACATGAAGAGTTGGGGGATCGCAAACCCTCCGAATTATTGTTTCAACTGCGCATGTTGGCTGCGTCTGAAGTGACAGACAAGGTATTACGATCGTTGTGGCTTGAACGTTTACCGATCAGGATGCGCGACATACTCGCATCATCACCGCCTGACGACCTCGATGCACTTGCAGTGATCGCTGACCGGATACACGAGATGACACCGATTCCTTCTCCTTTAGCAGTAGTCAACAATTTTCAAACACAGTTAGAAGAGTTGTCACAACAAGTCGAGACACTATCTAGCAATCGTCGAGCGGTGTCATCTCGAGAACGTTCGAGGGATCGTCGTCGCAACTTTTCTTCATCGAACCCACGATACACGACGCAAGGTGCTCCAGCAAATGGAATGTGCTGGTATCATCAGAAGTACGGTGCGAAGGCGAAACTGTGTCGACAACCATGCAGTTTCGTGTCAAAAAACTCCATGGGCAGTCAGTAGACGCGGCTCACGACTGTCCGAGCTCACGCCGCCTTTTTGTGACAGACATTACGACTCGACGTCAATTCCTTGTTGACACAGGGTCTGATCTGTGCGTATACCCGCGCGCACTGGTCAATGGACCTCGCGAACGGTCAACGTACGAGCTGTTTGCTGCCAACGGAACAGTTATATCGACTTATGGTGCTATTAGCCTTAACCTCGATTTGGGGTTTAAACGCGAGTTTGTCTGGCGTTTCGTCGTTGCTGACGTATCCAGACCAATCGTCGGAGTCGATTTCTTGTCGTTCTACGGCCTACTCGTTGATGCACGAAATCGACGCTTAATAGATAGCGCCACATCGACTGCCGTCACTGGTAAGTGGACCATGAACGTACAACAACACGTTAAGGCAGTCAGTGGAGGTTCACGATATCACGCTCTCCTGGCTGAGTTTCCCGCCATCACACGGCCAGCTGGTATAACGCGCATCATTAAACATGGAACTATGCACCATATCCACACGACGCCTGGGCATCCAGTGTCATGTAAACCTCGCCGCCTGGCGCCGGACCGTCTGCAAATCGCTAAGGCTGAGTTCGATACGATGCTAAAGACTGGTATCGCTAGGCGTTCTTCCAGTAACTGGTCCGCCGCCCTTCACCTAGTTCCCAAGAAGGAAAATCAGTGGAGGCCGTGCGCTACAGGGCGCTGAACGATCGGACGATTCCAGACCGATATCCTGTACCTCATATACAAGATTTTGCTCAGTCGCTCACTGGGAAGTCTGTATTCTCGACGATTGACTTGGTTAAAGCGTACAACCAGATCCCTGTTGCTCCAGATGATATCGCAAAGACAGCTATAACCACACCATTTGGTCTTTTCGAATTTCCATTCATGAGTTTTGGTTTACGAAACGCAGCCCAAACGTTTCAGAGGTTCATCGACGAAGCAATTCGTGATCTGGATTTCGCCTACGCATACATCGATGATATCCTCATAGCATCGACATCTCAGGCAGAACATGAGGAACACCTCCGCCTGCTCTTTGCGCGGTTGTCGGAGTACGGAATACTTATCAAAACTTCTAAGTGCGTGTTTGGTGTTTCCGAGGTAAAGTTCTTAGGCCACACTGTCAATGCCTTCGGGACACGGCCTCTTGAAGACAAGGTTGAGGCAATCATCTCTTTGCCACCACCCAGTAATATCAAGCAACTGCGTCAGGTATTGGGTATGATAAATTTCTATCGTCGTTTCCTACCATCTGCCGCCCGACTTCAGGCACCCCTCAACGACCTTCTTGTCGGTGCTGACACATCGGGTAAGACGCCTATCGTTTGGACTCCGGAGTTGTTGCAGACGTTTGAAGAATGTAAGAGTAGTCTCTCGCAGGCGGCGCTTCTGGCGCACCCAGACTCAAGTGGGGAGCTGGCGATCGTAGCCGACGCCTCCGACAATAGTATTGGAGCCGCCCTTCAGCAGAGAACTTGTTTAGGTTGGCAACCGCTAGCATTCTTCTCACGTAAGCTGAATGCGGCGCAGCGCAAGTACGGAGCATACGATCGCGAACTCCTTGCCATCTACGAGGCTATACGTTATTTCCGTCATATGGTGGAAGCCAGAACGTTCTCAGTCTACACAGACCACAAGCCTTTGACATTCGCTTTTAAGCAGAAGGCTGAGAAGTGTTCACCGCGACAGTTTCGGTATCTCGACTACATTGGCCAATTTTCTACCGACATTCGTCATGTTCCTGGCAAGGAGAATGTCGTCGCAGACGCTCTGTCCAGAGTGGAGGCAATCTCGGCTCCAGTGGATTACGTGGCAATTGCTCGAGAACAGAAGACCGATTCTGACCTTCGGGCACTTCTTCTCTCCGACACTGCACTTCAACTAAAATGTAGGAGCCTCGCTGGGACAAACCTCACGATCCATTGTGACACGTCCACGCCGGTAGAACGGCCCTTCGTGCCAGCGAACCTTCGACGTCGGGTGTTTGACAGCCTTCACAGCCTGTCCCATCCAGGTGTTGCGGCCTCCGTTCGCCTTGTCTCCAGGAGCTACGTCTGGCCGTCAATGAGAAGAGACTGCAGAGAGTGGGCCCGGGCATGCATAACTTGTCAGCGATCGAAGGTCACTCGCCACGTCTCTGCACCCGTTGAGCATTTTGACGTCCCCGACGCTCGGTTTGACCATGTCCACATTGATCTTGTTGGTCCTCTCCCCGAGTCAGCGGGATTCCGCTACCTACTCACATGCGTCGACCGGTTTACTCGCTGGCCTGAGGCGCTGCCTCTTGCCGATATAACTGCAGATACAGTCGCCTCTGCCCTCGTCACCGGGTGGATATCTCGTTTTGGGACGCCCCTTCGGATCACTTCCGATCAAGGTCGACAGTTCGAGTCGTCTCTTTTTAGGTCTCTCAATCACCTGTTAGGTACGACCCTAATCCACACTACGTCATATCATCCCGCCGCCAACGGAATGGTAGAGCGTCTCCACCGACAGCTCAAGGCTACACTTATGTGCCATGAAGAGAATCGCTGGACTGACACCCTACCGTGGGTTATGCTGGGTATCCGATCAGCTTGGAAGGACGATATTAAGGCAACACCGGCTGAATTGGTTTATGGCACTACTCTCAGACTTCCAGGAGAATACCTGTCAGCTGCAACAACACTGGACAGCACCTCTGAGTACGTCAGGCACCTCCGCCAACGTCTCCAGAAGCTCCGGCCGTCCCGCCCTATTCGACACGGAGAACGACGCTGTTTTGTGTTTAAGGACCTCGCGACATGTTCCCACGTTTTTGTGCGACATGATGCTGTACGAACACCCCTTCAGCAACCGTACGATGGGCCTTACGAGGTACTCACGAGGAATGAGAAACACTTTACAATTTTGCGTACTGGGAAGAAGGTCGTTGTATCCATTGATCGTTTGAAGCCCGCCTTCATTCTTGCTGATGCGGCCCCAGACACCACTTAACCATCGACGATGCCGAATGCAGAATCACGCTCATCACATCTGTCTGGGACAGCGCCCCCAGCTGTTAATCACTCCAGTGTTCGTCCGAACTCCAGCACTCCGTCTATGGTTCGATCATACGCTGCCGTTGCCGCTGCTCAGCCTTTGGTCACGACGAGAGCAGGACGTCAAGTGTATGTACCAGCGCGACTAGGCGTATAGACTTTCGTTCGCCTCGCTGTGCTCGTTCACTGGCAGGGGGGTACCGTGGTGCGCTACTTGTGAGAAGGCGGTGACAATTGGGCAAGACAAAAGAAACCCGTCGCTAGGGACGGAATAAAAAACATTGCTTGGTGTGAAGCTCGATTGACACGGTTCAAGAAAAAAATGAATCTTTCTCATTGACATTTATCATTGGCGTTAAGCCACCTAGTTAGTACTTCCACAAATAAATAAATAAATAAATAAATAAATAAATAAATAAATAAATAAATAAATAAATAAATAAATAAATAAATAAATAAATAAATAAATAAATAAATAAATAAATAAATAAATAAATAAATAAATAAATAAATAAATAAATAAATAAATAAATAAATAAATAAATAAATAAATAAATAAATAAATAAATAAATAAATAAATAAATAAATAAATAAATAAATAAATAAATAAATAAATAAATAAATAAATAAATAAATAAATAAATAAATAAATAAATAAATAAATAAATAAATAAATAAATAAATAAATAAATAAATAAATAAATAAATAAATAAATAAATAAATAAATAAATAAATAAATAAATAAATAAATAAATAAATAAATAAATAAATAAATAAATAAATAAATAAATAAATAAATAAATAAATAAATAAATAAATAAATAAATAAATAAATAAATAAATAAATAAATAAATAAATAAGTAAATAAATAAATAAATAAATAAATAAATAAATAAATAAATAAATAAATAAATAAATAAATAAATAAATAAATAAATAAATAAATAAATAAATAAATAAATAAATAAATAAATAAATAAATAAATAAATAAATAAATAAATAAATAAATAAATAAATAAATAAATAAATAAATAAATAAATAAATAAATAAATAAATAAATAAATAAATAAATAAATAAATAAATAAATAAATAAATAAATAAATAAATAAATAAATAAATAAATAAATAAATAAATAAATAAATAAATAAATAAATAAATAAATAAATAAATAAATAAATAAATAAATAAATAAATAAATAAATAAATAAATAAATAAATAAATAAATAAATAAATAAATAAATAAATAAATAAATAAATAAATAAATAAATAAATAAATAAATAAATAAATAAATAAATAAATAAATAAATAAATAAATAAATAAATAAATAAATAAATAAATAAATAAATTTATTCTAAATAGAATATTTGCATTATATTGACACCGTTGATCGCACAATGAAGAACTTTTAACAAGAAGTTTAATATCCAAAAATTTTAAATATCAATTTTCCTTAAAATGTTACCTGACATATTGGTTTAAAAACAACACAACACACACTATTTTGCACAACAACACAATTGCACAATATTTTATTGTTGATAGCTAAGTTTACTTTTTTTAAAGAAACCTAATGATATTTTGTACATTTAATAGAATACTGATTTGGCTAGTATGCGACCAAATTGATTTTAGAAATATGTAATAAGTTAATAACTAACCATGATATTGTTGATTGATTATAGTTGCATGATATAAATATAGGACAGTAATCAAAGAATAGGCTGGAAAAACATAACACATTTGTTTTAAACTTAGCAAAATATCTTTATGAAAACCATTGCGGATGTGGTGCTCACGGTGTAAAGTAGAAACATAGAACGGAACTAGTTATATTTACGCCTGAAGAGACTACGTTTATCCCAGTCCTAACCCATCTCGTTCTACGCTGAAAGATGGATACTTGCAATATCACTAAACACATTGTGCAGTTCACAGTCGTTACTTAACTGGCTGCATCTGTGGTGACACAGAATTACATAAATTCAGCTCACAGGCATTACCTTCCTCCATCGCAAGAAGAGAAAAAAGTTCAATTTGACAAATAGGAAAATACTGCTCTGTTATTCCAATATTCCCCGTCTTCCCCTCGTTAAACTGGAACGTACGCTGACTTGAGGTTTCTGCGGTGATAGATCCAGCCGGGTGGCCAACCAATGAACATGCACGGTCGTCACCAGAACAGAATTGCCTTCATCAGCAACTCGCATGATAAATATAATCGATCGTGTGAGGTATTGGAAATCAATGGGCTGTGAAGTGAAATCACGGGGGACTGACTTTGGTGTAAGGACACGTAATGACGTCAGAGATGCGAGTCTAGCCACCACGTCGATAACCAAGGCAGTGAGCCTCACTGCACTCACACCCATACGTGTTGAACTGCATGGCCGCTCGTAGACGATTTAGAAATACGCATCATATTTTGAGAAATAAAGTGAATTGATTTCATGGAATTCTTGTACTCGGTTTTTATTGGTGTAAATAATAGTAGGTCTATTGCATAAGAATCAATTTTAGTTTGTAAAATACGACAACAACAACTGTTGACAAGAACCACACTTGACATAATTTCCAAGCATTTAAATATATGATATTATTCGTATCATAGTAAACGTGTCATACCGACCTCACTTCCTAATCTTACGCACCTGCCATGCACGCTGTTTCAACATAAACAGATTAATTGTGTTCTTTAACACATTCTTAAAGGCCTATTTTCACATACAAGTAAGTTTTTTTTGTTTTCAAATAGACATTAAAAAAATAAGAAAACCGCAGTTTATGGCAACTTTAGACGAGGCCTACTCCCCCTACAATGATTTGTTTTGACGCGCGCCTCAGGGCATGTGACGTTGTTGGATGCGGGCTGAGCGGCTGGGCGAGGCGCGACTCGGGTAGGAACACCCGTTGCGTGGTGCTGGTGCAGTAAGGGGTTGACACTTGACAGTCTGTATGGATGGTTGTTTCTCAGATTTGCTTCAAGAGATGTACAATGAATAGTTTTATTAATAACTAATGTGAGTGCTAATATCCAGCAGTTTATTAAGAGAGTGCACGGACAAGTGGATTGTGTAGAGTACGTCTTTAGGTCTTTAGGTTCTAGTTGATTATTTGTAGTTGTAGTTTCATTATGCTTGTCGTGGAGGCATTAAGCATAACGGACATTGTAAGTGTCAAAACTGTTATGTTATTATTGTAAATGGCCATATAGACTATAGTGTACGTATCGTACCAGGACCAGCTATATTAATAAGTAATCATGGTATTAAATTGTTGTGCGTACGGATGCAATAACAGTCTTGTAAGTCCGATCGACATGTCGTTTCACCGTTTTGCAAACAGGGACAAATCTCCAGTGCCTTTGGGTTTTTAGCCAGTGCGACATAAAAACTGGCTATCAAAAATTAATAGTAAGAACTCTGTAGGCCTACCAAGCAAATACACTCGTGTATGTTCCGAACATTTCATTAAAGACGACTATGAAACTACCAATAGTTTGAAAATGGAAAATGAATCTAATGAAAAAAAAATCGAAACGTGTGTTAAAAAAATGAGCAGTACCGTCTGTCAAATTGAGAGACAGCATTGATACCCCTTTAAAAACAGAGCGCAGTGCATGTTACCTTGCCGCTCGAAACAAGCATCGTCTTATTGAAAACATTCAAACCCAAAGTGTCCAAAGTACATCTCCACATCACGCTGTACTACTCTACGATTAATGTTTATGTAATGACGACTCACTAAATCACGAAACATTTCAGAATAAACCTAAAGATATAGAAATAAAATTTGAGCTTGATATTGAAACACTAATAAGAGCTAACCAGTTTGCGGAGGGGGTGACGGGTGCAAGTTCCGAAAGTAAAACCGATGAAATGAACGACAACGACGAATCGTTTGAAACAGAAGATTTTGACGAATGTGAATCTGTCAATGATAGTGAGAGTGATCACACCGATGACAATACAAGTTCCTCCAAGCCAAGCATACTGCATCTCGAACATACACCCTTCAACTGTCCGATAGAGGTCGGGGGCGGTGGGGCGCGCCATGGATGGCCAGCAGCGAAGATGAGTGAGCGCGGCACAGCTCGCATTCAACTACGTCACGCGTGTGACGTCACCCAATGAACATTCTTGATGAAAATTGCTCATAACTTGTTTAAATACGGACCGAATTCTTTCATTTTTGTTCCTAAATTCTTTAAATAATTCAAGGTCTGACATATTTGAACTACAACGCTAGATGACAATATGCCTTTAAAGACGGTATTCCGCTAAGTATAATGCACAATTTCTTACCATGCCCCACCCACACGCCACGCCGTGTATGGGGTGTCGTAATTCCAACATACGGCCGTAATTAATGACGAGTGTACTGGTTTATGTAAGGAACTAGAGAAGTAGACACATTTCATGGTACTATTAAATATAATTTGAAATAGTACAATATACATGTAAATTACACGTATTGCCGTTTATGATGCAGACAAAGTTCAAGTCAAAACAGGTCAAATGTTTTAACCCAACCATAAACTAATCAAAAAAACATAAGCACACAAACGTTATTGACTGTAAGTGATCGATATAAAGTAAGGAAACTGTTAAATAAAGCATGATTAAACTTAAACACGCGTTAGCTGACTAACAAAACATGTATACAAATATTACGAGTAACATAACTGTACTTCGTTACGCGGATAAAGCGTTAACCCAATTCATTTTAAAACGGCCGCTGTTTTCAAATACCAAAACATCACTTGTCATGGAATAATTTAAATACAAAAGTAGGTAACTTCATAAATCGTTTAGTTATGCCAAGTTCGTAATGCAAGTTTCATCACAATAAAACTCTTGAGAGAAAAGTCCACTTCTTGAATATTAATTCTCCGAGGATGGAAGTTGGCTGGAGATTCTCGTCTCGAAAAGAAAACGAATGCTGCATTTCCGTAGTAAAAACGATCCCATCCTTACTATTGAGTAGAACTAACGTCTGGACAGGCATAAAAGATGGAGCAATAAAAGAAATTTGCATATCGTGAAACAGTGAGTTGGACCTATGAAAAGAAAAGGGCCAATCTTTTAAGTTTGTTTGTTTAAGAAGATGGAAAGGCTGCAACTTAAACTTCACCACATTTATCAAGCTATCAAAATCCAATCTCAAAATTGGACATCGTTCTATATATTAAAAAATAAAGGTTGTCTGCTTTGAATAAAATACATTCTCGTTACAAGTTTGCACAATACGTATTTGTTGATAAATGGAAAAGATACTTAAGAAAGTACAATTTTCACAAGTTTCTTCGGAAAATAATGGTTTTTACTTCATTCTTAGACATTCCACCCTTCTAATTATATCGTTGTTCTCAAAGTATTGAGAATTTTTTTATAAAGTGTCTGATATTGAAAGATTTATTGATGAAAATTTCTCGATAATCTTCCAAAATGCGACAAACATAACCATGATTTCCTTAAACCAAGTAAGATTGTCGCAGATTCACGCATTACCATGGTGCGATTTACAACGTCATCCTCATCGAAGCTCCACTCATAATACCTTTACAAGCCTTGAAAATATATACATTTTGGTATGAATATCGATTAAATTTGTTTATAAATAGTTATATTCAGTGCACTTAAGTTACACAATGTTATAATAACATTCTTCAAATTGTGATACACAATTCTGCGGTTATGGCGCAAATGATGTGTATTTTTACAATATCAATCTTCGAATAAATTCAATTTTGTTTCTGGTTACACCGTGTATGTTTTATTTAGCATTACAGTAAATTAAATGGTTCAAATTTTACTTCCGAAATATTTAATCTCGGAAAGTGTTTAAAAAATTAGCTCACATGTTTAAATTCACTTGCTTCATTTCAATGCCATAAATAACCACTACCATAACCAATGTTTTAACCATGGCGAAAGTTTACCCTTGTTAACCAGTAGGACGCCTCGTTTTCTAGTAAAGTAATTAAAGAAATACTTCACAACTCAAAATGCAATTAGAAGATGTGTTCTAGGCCTGTAAGATCAAACATCTTTTATAAGTTACGTACGAACAGTTGGCAGAGAGAATGCAGAACATATTCTGTAATCTGTACAATGCATGATATTTCCATTTATACAATAGATAGGTATCTATTCAAGATGTTCTTAATTCAAGTATAACTTAGTCTGAAATGTTACGATATTTTCATTGCTTTTCCGGCCTTTTCCTTTAATTTATAAGAAAGTTAGCGTATACATTATACAATATTATACAAAATCTACATCAACACATATGTTTATTTGTGCAATAATTTGCATGACAATCAAAAATCTGAAGGGTCCTAACATTCTGTTTTCATATGGGGAGGTAACGAATCAACTTATCACCCCACCAAGACAGAGGTTGTGTCCGGCTTTGTTCGGGCATCATCGCGGTCGTCTTCACTTCACATGTCATATTGTGTGTCAAGGGCCGAGGTACACCAACACATTGCTTATGGCGTCTCTTTACACACTTCTCAAACCACATTGTAAACCAAACATCACACGTGATGTGTTACTTTCCTGTAGGAAGGTTATCACTTATTACTTTCAGTGATGCCGCTAATCACAAGGGGTTGTTGAGGGTGTGCTCATGGGGTTGTATAAAATCAAAACATAATAATGTGATATATTGCAAAATTGTGTTTACCAATCGTAGACGAACGCAATTTTCATTACTTAACAAACATAAAATGAGTTTGTATTTATAGAATGCTACAATATAGTTCATAATTTATATTTTCGCAACAATTGCGCATTTTTGTGTAGATTTAAGATTCGAATAATCATTATAGAAGTCCGGTGAAATAAGAAGTTGTATTGCAAGTTGTTTGATTGTGACATTGATCCAGGTTTAGAATAATGATATTCATTGTTATTGTAAGAGACCGAAAAAGCACATTTTTACACACAGAATTAAAAGTAATGTTATTGGTGCAAAGAGTATATTTTGAATGTTTGATAATATGTGATTATATTATTATTACAAAGAAATCTAAGAGTACCATAATGATACTCTATATCTCTAAATGTGACAAGTCGAACTTCCGACGCATGTACTTATTTCCCACCCTCTCTTACCCTCTGTTAAGGGGCACTCATTCATCATTCAATCACAAACATGCTTATCATCTGTCCTATGATGAGCACAACAGCTCATGTTGTATCTTTCTCTGTGTCTAGTGCGGCCACTAGAGGTCCGGCTATTGGGGGAGAACCAACCCCTGAGCGCGGGAAGTGGGTACGAGGTAGCCTGCCAGGCCTCGGGGGCTCGCCCGCCAGCTAGCATTACCTGGTGGCGAGGCACACAACTACTTGAGCACAACAGCTCATGTTGTATCTTTCTCTGTGTCTAGTGCGGCCACTAGAGGTCCGGCTATTGGGGGAGAACCAACCCCTGAGCGCGGGAAGTGGGTACGAGGTAGCCTGCCAGGCCTCGGGGGCTCGCCCGCCAGCTAGCATTACCTGGTGGCGAGGCACACAACTACTTGAGCACAACAGCTCATGTTGTATCTTTCTCTGTGTCTAGTGCGGCCACTAGAGGTCCGGCTATTGGGGGAGAACCAACCCCTGAGCGCGGGAAGTGGGTACGAGGTAGCCTGCCAGGCCTCGGGGGCTCGCCCGCCAGCTAGCATCACCTGGTGGTGAGGCACACAACTACTTGAGCACAACAGCTCATGTTGTATCTTTCTCTGTGTCTAGTGCGGCCACTAGAGGTCCGGCTATTGGGGGAGAACCAACCCCTGAGCGCGGGAAGTGGGTACGAGGTAGCCTGCCAGGCCTCGGGGGCTCGCCCGCCAGCTAGCATCACCTGGTGGTGAGGCACACAACTACTTGAGCACAACAGCTCATGTTGTATCTTTCTCTGTGTCTAGTGCGGCCACTAGAGGTCCGGCTATTGGGGGAGAACCAACCCCTGAGCGCGGGAAGTGGGTACGAGGTAGCCTGCCAGGCCTCGGGGGCTCGCCCGCCAGCTAGCATCACCTGGTGGCGAGGCACACAACTACTTGAGCACAACAGCTCATGTTGTATCTTTCTCTGTGTCTAGTGCGGCCACTAGAGGTCCGGCTATTGGGGGAGAACCAACCCCTGAGCGCGGGAAGTGGGTACGAGGTAGCCTGCCAGGCCTCGGGGGCTCGCCCGCCAGCTAGCATCACCTGGTGGCGAGGCACACAACTACTTGAGCACAACAGCTCATGTTGTATCTTTCTCTGTGTCTAGTGCGGCCACTAGAGGTCCGGCTATTGGGGGAGAACCAACCCCTGAGCGCGGGAAGTGGGTACGAGGTAGCCTGCCAGGCCTCGGGGGCTCGCCCGCCAGCTAGCATCACCTGGTGGCGAGGCACACAACTACTTGAGCACTCGCGGGAAACGGTGAGTTGTATACCCATTATACCGCTTTAACTATTGGTAGCAGAGTTGTCATTTGTCAAGCCAGGCTCCGCCTATGATCTCGATTCTGGATACTAATGGAAGAATGTCTCATAAACAATAATGAGATAACAGGCCAATTATACTAATACAGGGTTGCCACCAAGTCAATTTTTTTATCCTTGAAAGAAACTAAAAAAATCCTGAGAAATCCTTAAAAACAGTTATATTCAGCATTAGCATATTATAACTGCGAAGGAATGTTACAAATTTTCAGGTTTCATGCCAAAATATGTTATGCCAGCCTGATTTTCGAGAATCTAGTCAACATTACGTGCAGAAACGCATAAGAATCGGAATTTTCTTCGAATATATTTTAACGTTTTACTTCTACTCACCATAACTACCACTTGCGGGAAATGTTATGCAGTCACTTATGTTTATTTTTACTAGTACCCGATGTTCTTTTACTGTCTTCATTGCTATTTTAGCTGAATTTTTTAAAATGTATTAATTTTATGTATTTTTTAAAGACAGTAGAAAATCCTAAGATTTTGCCCAAAATCCTGTTATCCTTGCGACACTCTAAAAATCCTGAGATTAGGATAAAATCCTTGAAAGTGGCAACCCTGTACTAATATATAGCTATTAAAATCATAAAGTTATGTTATAACCTTTCGCTGACTGCGTAAGTATTATAATATTTCGTATTTTATTAGTGTAGTAAACAGTAGGCCTACATATATCTTTCATGAACTTCAGGCAACCTAAATTACTGGATAAGTTCCGCCAATTACACTCAATATAATATTTCGTATTTTATTAATGTAGTAAACCGTAGGCCTACATATATCTTTCATCAACTTCAGGCAACTTAAATTACAAGATAAGTTCTGCCAATTACACTCAATGTAACGATATACAGGAGGAATCTTTTAAAATGCTACCACAATTTTGAAGCACGCTTACATTTATTGTCTCCACCTACTTCTCTCATCCAGCATTGACATGTAAATTATGTTTTTATTCAATCAAACACTTTGCGAGTGAAGCAGTTTAAGCCATCTCACTTATAAACTTGCCATCCTCCCGCACGTTGGACATTCATCGTTTGTGATACACTTCTTTGTAAATATAAACGCGTGTAAGAACATATGGCGAAACTAGCGTAATGCACGTAGACTTCAAAGGTCAAAGGTTTGATGCCTTAATTGGAGAGATGAATCACAGGCTTAAGTTTTAACAAGGATACGTCTACTAATATAATATCAAAGCGATCATAGAGTGACATATCGGTTCCTGTATGGATACACACAAGCATGAGTCCAACCTAATCATCATATGGATTTGTTTCACTCCCAATAAAACAGTTAACTAAACATCACAATATATCTACAGTGTGTGTGTACAATTATCCGAGTTATTCACTCTTAAAATGCCTCCGGTATTAAAGCGCGCATCTGTTGGCTGGCGTTGGTTCGTCACGTTCTAAGAGCGGCTGTTATACTCCATGCAGTGGATAATAACAAGCAGATATAAGGAAATCTCGTGGTGAATTCCGTTGATGAAGACCACGTAGAGCGGCACATTCTTCTAAAAATTTTATCTCACACTGCGCGCACTTTAGCATTTAACATAGTTGAAAGAACAAACCCCATAGATAGAGGTGTTTGTTTTTCGCGGACCGCGAAATCGCGAAAAGTGTTGATAAAGAAGGGGGAGATCAACAAAGTGTATATCTGTTGATAGGCACATTGAAAACGTCAAAATTCCACCGCGAAAATTCGCGAAATCCGTCAATTTCCAGTCATAACATCGAAATTTGTATTAAAGAGCGAAATAACACGAAATCTCGATTGTTATTAGAGGACTCAAAATAGACTAGACGCATTCTGGTGGCAAAAAAATAAACTTCTATTAGGAGTGGTCTAGCTGTCAATTTTCATTGTTGTTTCATTGTTATTATTCATCAATGGCGCTGAAAGGAGGTTGCTTAGCAGCGCTATCTATGTTAGTTTTGAGTCCTCTTTAATTTAGTATGAAAATTTAAAAAAAATTAAGTGTATTATTACCGTCAAACGTCATTACAACACACTCATGGGGACCTAATATTTTTTTCATTGTAATGATGATTTCGTTAAAAAGGTCAACGATTTATTTTTGCTGAAATTCTACTCCCAGAGCCCAAATTACAATTATTATACAATTATTAAATAACATTTAAATTTCTTTTTAATTAAACATGTTTCTGGTGAAATTTCCTGTCGAAAATCTCCCAAAAAGCATAACACCGCCATAACATCGAAATTATTAAATCTATAAACGAAATTTAAGAAAACATAACACCATTTACAAACACCTCTACCCATAGATAAGGCTATTTCGGATGCAACGAGCGTGAACACCATACCTACACCACACCTAGTTCAACATAAGGTACTATAGACTGATAGTTGTTAGATTTAACCCCGTCGTCGCATCAATTCTCAGGTCCGAATTCATCAAACGTTTTATTTGGTCGATTTACTAATCTCGGATTGGTTACCATGGTAACAACAAGCATAACATACAAAGTGCATGGAAGCTTCTACCGGGCACTATTTTTTATATTTAATTAACAGAAAATCGCTGGATTAGGTTTGGTGAACATGGCCCTTAGTGTTTAAGTTATCAAACCTGGTATTAGTTTGAAAGAGTTCCTAGTCTTTGCTCTCGTCTTGCAATCTTTCATTTGCGCATATCCGTTACACTGCATGTCCTGGATTATCTGTTGCATGTAGTGCAGTCTTGGTCTTCCCTTCAAGTACAGTCCGGCCTATCACAGCACACTTTGCTCCCTACAGGTGTTTATAAGTTGGCTCTGGACTAGTCCGGCCTATCCCAGCACACTTTGCTCCCTACAGGTGTTTATAAGTTGGCTCTGGACTAGTCCGGCCTATCACAGCACACTTTGCTCCCTACAGGTGTTTATAAGTTGGCTCTGGACTAGTCCGGCCTATCACAGCACACTCCGCTCCTTACAGGTGTTACAAGTAGGCTCTGGACTAGTCCGGCCTATCACAGCACACTCCGCTCCCTACAGGTGTTACAAGTAGGCTCTGGACTAGTCCGGCCTATCACAGCACATTCCGCTCCCTACAGGTGTTACAAGTTGGCTCTGGACTAGTCCGGCCTATCACAGCACACTCCGCTCCCTACAGGTGTTTATAAGTTGGCTCTGGACTAGTCCGGCCTATCACAGCACACTCCGCTCCCTACAGGTGTTTATAAGTTGGCTCTGGAATAGTCCGGCCTATCACAGCACACTCCGCTCCCTACAGGTGTTTATAAGTTGGCTCTGGTCTAGTGCGGCCTATCACAGCACACTCCGCTCCCTACAGGTGTTACAAGTAGGCTCTGGACTAGTCCGGCCTATCACAGCACACTCCGCTCCCTACAGGTGTTTATAAGTTGGCTCTGGACTTGTCCGGACAGAGCTAGAGCATTACGTTTATATACGTACTGCATGATGTGGAGGAGACCCGTTTTACAAATTACGTATTTCTTCTCAATGGTAACTCTGAATGATACAATTAATTGATTACAATGAAATAAAACTCCCTACAGTCGCAGGGCTTCCCTTATTGGTGGAGGTGCCGGGTAGAAGCAGTGACGCCATTACGAACTCTCATGTTGTGTTTTGCCCCACGTCTTCAAAATACATCAAATCATGTTCCTTTGTTATGTTCTGTTGTTGTACTATAATGATAAATTATATTAGAATAATTACTATTGATCTAAAATCGGCCGTCACTCAGGGAAGCTAGAAAAGTAAAAAGCAAAGGGTAAAGACTATAGAGTATAGATAGAATTTAGATGCAGCTTATGGGTCTTCCCGCTATTCAACTTCATTCTTCAAATTTCCACAATGATGTGTCTAAATTCTATCTATACTCTTGCAAAGGGTAACTTTTTCTCTGTAGTTCTCAGGAATGTTCGACGATCGGCGCGGCACTGGGTCTGTCTGTGAGTAACAAAACTGAACATTTAAGATATATCATTCATTTGGTGTAATGAGTAAGTCTCTCTTAACTCCTCACCTCCCTCTGCCTCCCACTCGATCTTCTTCTAAGACTAATAGTCTAATATAATATGATATTCTATTTAAGAACATTTTAACCATTCATAGTTTCATAATTTTGAGTACATCCTTTCAAAATGTATTCGCTAACGTAGATAGTTTGCCATTGAACTAGGCTGACATAATGTGCTGACCAACTATCGTTCTTCATGTACACATGTCCTATAAACAATGTGCAATTGTGTGCAATGCCAATATTATAACTATTCTGTCTTAATTTATTTAAAGAGTATAACATAGAAATCTCCAGCTTAGTTGCGTTAGGATATTCCTTGTTCAATGTTTAGTTGACACAGTAAGAGTGGGTGAGAGTGACAGTGCAGTGAACGAGTGGGTATGGAAGGGTCACAGCGCCCGTCACAAACTGTCCGTGAAGTGGTTCAGATTTTTTTTTGTTTGGGTGATTATTCTTGTTACAACTTTTAAATTGTTTGATAGGGTCGGTGTAATCTGTCCCCCGGTAAACTGACCCAGCGATAAACTGCTCCAATGTAAACTGCGCCAATGTCAACCAGACCCAATAACCTTGGAACTTTCGTGGGATGTCAGGCAGCTGGACAGTTGACATTGGCGCAGTTTTATACATTGGCGCAGTTTATCGCTGGGTCAGTTTACCGGGGAACAGATTACAGGATCCCGTTTGATATAGGCCTACATCTTTTAGTTGATCCTGCCTTGTACTGGAGGTAAGTTGATATTTGTTCCGTCTTTGCTCAATTCGTTTTGGCATTATGTTGACACCGTTTTCTATTACAAAACTCGAATAAAGACAAATGTTCTATTTTATCTTGGAATTTATTTTAAAATCTGATTGAATCCCGCAAACCTAGAGTGGTTACAATTGTGTACACCGTCAACGCTCTCAGACGCGCACGTGAATAATAATGAAAATCCACTACTTGTTAAATGAAGCATGTATTTTTTCGTGCTTTCCAGTTGGCTTCACTGTTTCCTATCAGTCTGCAATTTCATCCATGGAATTTATAGCTAAGCTCTCCGAAATACGTTATAAAAGGAATTTTATATTTTCTCCAAAAGGGAATTTCAAACTTTTGTCTGTGGCAAAAAAAAAAACGCGTACCTGCTGTTACTCGCATAAAAGTTCCCCTGTAAATCATGTCTAAGCAGCGCCTTTATTCTTGAGCAATAGATATCTCCAAACAGTTGGCTATGTACTTTCCTTAGTCCCGGATACACACCGGGGAAATCAAAGGCACGAGTGCGCTGTTGTTGACTTAGATTATCTGTACGCCGAACGAAGTTGATTGTATTCTGCGCACAATAATAATTCTAATGTTATTTGTATAGACTGACGGATTACGTAACGTTTTTCGAGTTCAATCCATGAGAGCTAATCGTTGAAAAGAGAATTTCTGAAAGGCGTTTTTAACTGGGGCTATTTGCTGTGACGGTCTCTTGCCACCACAAAGCTCACACAAGTGTTACCGCAAAGTGAAGCCTGTCGTTACAAAGACGTTAGTGAATAATACACCTCGAGTAAGAAGGAACTTAAAACACAACAAACTTAAAGTCGATGTTGTGGATATAAATTCAAATATTTTATAATAGAGATCGACTTAGATAGAAGTTAAACATACGTTTGGTAACACACACATTTTCAATACAAACAGCTAAAACAGTAATTTATTACATAGCCTATAAAGTTTATTAAAGTGGAAGGTAGGTCGAGAAAATACAGGATTATATAACAGAAGAACAACACATGACTGTATGTTGGGTTTCATGAAAGACTGTTTGGTTTAGTAAAACCGAATTAGTTTCAAACAGGGTATAAAAACAAATAGAAATCCTGGTACTGCAAATGCCCCTATTCCACCAAGTGAAGTTACTAATTATTTACTTTCGTAATCGTAGTTGCAATGTTATAGTAAGTTGAGTTAAGGTTTCGTACGGACCAACAGTCGTGAATCCTGCAATTTAACGAATTTTATTGTGTCAGATTGACACGTTACGTGAAATAGCAAACGAACCAGGTATAGGAAAACAAAGGGACGAGAGCGTTCACTGCAGTAGGGGTAAATAATATATAGACGTTGAAAACAATATCAATCGTTGCAACTGTCAGCGTGGATGCGTCCATTCTACAAGAACATCAACATTATCATTGTGCACATTATACTGTCATATAATATGACGTGCATTGAACGTTCACTATCAAGAGCCGTGGGAAGCTATAGGGACTGAACTACATGATGTACGACTTCATGTAAAAGTAACAAGAAGTGTTATAAAGCTGGATAAAATAGAATAAAATAGAATAAAATATTTATTGGTTTAAGTCTTACATGATGATGACAATAATTTTATATTGGTTTACCCATTTACATGATGGTGGTGTTATTTTTATATTAAACAAACAAACCATTCTAGTTTAGTCTAGCAACTTGAAAGATTTGCTTTTGTTCTTCAGTAGGCATTAGAGGAAAAATGTTTTATGAATTCTGCTGTTGGGAAGAGTACGACACTATAATTTGAAGAAAAAAGACTTTTTCAGATTTCAGGCAATTATTAAAAAAATTATATATAGTAAATTTGGTGTTTGACTACATTAAATTTCTCAAAGAAAACCATAATTGGATGTTCATTAATATGTTATAATTTTTAAAAAAATGTCAAATCTCCTCTTAAAATCTCGACACATCTTGGATCATTAAACATCCTAATTAATTATTTAGCACTAACAAGATCGATGTATGACAACAAATAACAACACAAGCCAGGCGATAGTGAAAACGCCTGTATAAGTTCACACTTCATTTCGTACTTAAGTCAAGTCAGACAAACGATTACAGAAGAGATTCAGTTTATTTATCCAGAACAAACACAGTTAATACTGATTATCTGTTGCACATGTGTAGGGTGTGACTGTACGGTAGAACTAGGTTAATGGCAACAACGTATTGACAGAATAAACACACCAGGAAATAGAGCATGACGCTGACAGGGTGGATATTGAAAACTATTGTTTAGTGATACAACTTTATTACTATAATAACCACTCATGTCACGAGCAAGTTTACTTCAAACACTTTTGCCTGAATTTGTATTCCTCTTTACCCCGGCTTAGTACATTGCCCTGTTCTTCAACTAGAATAAAACCAAAACTTTGTTAGGAGTTTTCGATATATGGATACAATGAACTGGCAAACACCGTGATAAGATAGTGATGGAAAAGTGTGAAGTCAGTGAAGATATATGGATACAATGACTGGCAAACACCGTGATAAGATAGTTATGGAAAAGTGTGAAGACAGTGAAGATACATGGATACAATGAACTGGCAAACACCGTGATAAGATAGTGATGGAAAAGTGTGAAGACAGTGAAGATATATGATGGATACAATGAACTGGCAAACACAGTGATAAGATAGTGATGGAAAAGTGTGAAGACAGTGAAGATACATGGATACAATGAACTGGCAAACACCGTGATAAGATAGTGATGGAAAAGTGTGAAGACAGTGAAGATATATGGATACAATGAACTGGCAAACACCGTGATAAGATAGTGATGGAAAAGTGTGAAGACAGTGAAGATATATGGATACAATGAACTGGCAATCACCGTGATAAGATAGTGATGGAAAAGTATGAAGACAGTGAAGATATATGGATACAATGAACTGGCAAACACCGTGATAAGATAGTGATGGAAAAGTGTGAAGACAGTGAAGATATATGGATACAATGAACTGGCAATCACCGTGATAAGATAGTGATGGAAAAGTGTGAAGACAGTGAAGATATATGGATACAATGAATTGGCAAACACTGTGATAAGATAGTGATGGAAAAGTGCGACGACGGTGAAGATGTATGGATACAATGAACTGGCAAACACCGTGATAAGATAGTGATGGAAAAGTGTAAAGACAGTGAAGATATATTATGGATACAATGAACTGGCAAACACCGTGATAAGATAGTGATGGAAAAGTGTGAAGACAGTGAAGATAGGTTTTTTAGGCTGAACTCTACAGGCCCGGACTGGCCAGGTCCGCAAGTCCGCGATCGCGGAGGGCCCCCGGCCCGAGGGGGCCCCACAGGGGCCCTCACAGGGGCCCCCACATAACGTTAAAAAAATCACATGTGAACAAGTTTGTCTAAACTTAAAATAGTTTGAAATCGACTTCGGTCGTTTTTAGGCCAAGATCTTATGTCCAGTCTGCTTTTTATTAATGTAGAGAGGAATTTATTTTATGATTTGGAAAAAAATAAAAAAGTAGATGAAGAAAGCTTTAACAAGTGAGTTGGTTACAAAGAAGCTGTTACTTTAGGGAAAGGGGAGTAAAATGTTGAATCATCTCAGTTAAGTAAGCCCCTTCTATTCCAGTATAACAACATTGTGAACCGTTAAATACACAGAATTTTAAAAATATGTTAGCATTATTTTTCTAATCCCTAAAATCCGTTTATCATTATTTTTGTAACACAAATAATTTTGACATAATTCGTTAATGCTTTGGTGTGAATAAAATACTGCACTTTATTTTGAACTCCGTTGTAATTATTGGCAGTTTTACAGCTTGTGTTTTGTTGTGTTGTAGTATACTAAAAATACTGTGAATTTCTTATTTTAATAAATAAGAAAATCAACAAAAGTCGAAAATCATAATATTCGTATAAAAACCTAGCTGAAATTCTTCTGCTTTATAAGTGCCAAAATAGCTTAAAAACGTGTTTTCATTGTATTCAAGTACCTAATTTTCAACAAGTTTCCGGGAGAGAGCCCCCGGACCCCATGTTTGCTGGGGGGTATTTCATACCGCTCAGACCCCCCCGGTAGAGGGCCTCTTTACAGGTTTTAGCTGAGGGCCCCAAATGGTCCCAGTCCGGGCCTGACTTTCAGACTCGTTCCAATCTTACCACTGCAAATACTACAGTCTCGTGTAGGACCACCTACCATGCGGAACTCACGATTTCTGTCGGTTAAAAGTAAATGTTTTTCTGTTCCAATAAATGTTTCCATCACACAAACTAACTTATTCAATCGTGCAAAGTGTGTTGCAACAACTCGTTACAAAAGTTAAATAAGTTAATTTAAAAACGGAAATACTTATGGGAACAATGAAAGAGATACCACCAAATTGTCTGTAGGGGATGACATATTCTGGTTGACGTTTTGACAATTTTAAATCAATTTTAACAGACTGAAATCGGGGGTTCCGCAGAGTAGGTCAACATATACAGCCTTATCGCAATCACAATCATTTGCTATTATCAACTTCACAAAAACACTGCACATTTAATGCAGGTTGGGTTTAAGACTGTTTTTTTTTCTTTTTTTTAATGTTCGTTTATATTTAAACATCGGATATCTTGTTTGTACATACACACATGAAACATATTAAGTTGAGAAACTGGAGCCTGTATTACGAAAAAACTAATAACAAAAAAGTTCGTAGCTAATACCACCAATCACAAGCTTTAAAATGTACCTAATAATAACTTATTAGCTAGCTTATTAACCTCTTTATTACCTGTTCAGTATACCCTGGTCTCATTTAGTACTTGGTTTGAACTAATTATTTTAAACAGAAACAACGTTTGAAAATATATTTAAATAAATAACAATAATGGTATTATTATTATTATTATTATAATTATTATTATTATTATTATTATTATTATTATTATTATTATTATTATTATTATTATTATTATTATTATTATTATTATTATTATTACTATTATTATTATTATTATTATTATTATTATTATTATTATTATTATTATTATTATTTTATTGAATGTATCACAATCATACAATCTCGGTCAAAACCGGCGTTAACATGTTATACGGACGTAATGTCAAGTATTTCCATGTGTCTACCTTATTTAACATCACTAATCACATATTACTAGTTTAAACAGTCATCAATCTCGGTCAAAGCCGGTGTTTACATGTTATACGGACAATACAGATGTAATGTCAAGTATTTCCATGAGGTACCTTGTTCAACTTCAGTCGTTACTGTCTTATTAGTACTTGTTCATAGTATACACTGCATACTATTGTAGGCCTACATACACACATGAAACATATTAAGTTGAGAAACTGGAGCCTGTATTACGAAAAAACTAATAACAAAAAAGTTCGTAGCTAATGTGTGCATATTATTATTATTATTATTATTATTATTATTATTATTATTATTATTATTATTATTATTATTATTTTATTGTTGCAATACATACAAACTCGGTCAAAACCGGCATAAACATGTTGTACGGACACAAATGTCAAGTATTTCCATGTGTTTACCTTATTAAAATCTACTTAGAACTACTTAATATATCTTCTTCTTCTTCTTCTTCTTCTTCTTCTTCTGCTTCTCAAATGCCCACATTTGGCTATACTACTTAATATATCATTGTTTACATTATTTTTTCAAACCGAACTGTGGATGCTATGTACGGTCGTGGCCGATTTGTACTCATCCCAGCATTCGCTCTTTGTACGGTGGAAACCACGAAAACCACCATCGGGATGGAGAACTTCTTGAAGTCTTCATTCTTCTTAGTTCAAAAATTTTCGCACTATCCTACACGTGTTCAAAATAATTGCTTTTTGCATCTCGATGTATATGTTCGGTTGGAGACCAATTAGTTTAATACTGTAATGGAGTTTACGTGGAACAATGCCATTTGCTGATATAATTAACGGTATAACAGTTACATTATTTTGCTTCCACAACCTTTTTATTTCAATTGATAATTCCTTATATCTGTTTATCTTTTCCCGCCAAGTTGTCTCTACATTGTGGCATAAAGGGACGGCAACATCAATTAAAATCGTTTCTTGTTTCTTCTTGTCAATAAATATAATATCCGGTCTATTGTGATGTATGGTTTGGTCTGTAATAACTGCCCGGTCGTAATATAATTTGTAGTTTTTACTATCTAATACCTTTTCAGGCTTGTATTTGTAATACGCAGTGGTTGTGTTTATAAGTTTATACTTCATGGCTAATTTTTGATGTACAATGTTTGCAACTTGGTTATGCCTATGAAGATAATCTGTTTGACAAAGCATTTTGCACCCAGATACGATATGTTCAATTGTTTCGCCGTTCAAATTACATTTTCTACATTTATCTTCCACTGTAACGTCTTTCAGTATGTATTTTTTGTAATTGTTAGTCTTGATTACTTTATCTTGAATAGCGATCATAAATCCCTCTGTTTCGCTGAAAATGTCCCCGGACGTTAACCATTTGTTCGATGCTACCCTATCGACACTATCCTTAAGAAGTTCTTTATAATGTCTGCTATGTAACGTCTTTTCTGATATTCTGATCTCTTTTGCTGTGTCAGAATTTAGTTTTTGAAGCAAGTTTAAATTTCCGTCATTTAAATTGAGGGGAGAAAGCGACTTGTCTGCCGATACTATAGCTCTATGAAGTTGTGAATGTGGGCATTTTGTATAAAAGTACTTTCTCAGAATTTCAATTTGTTTATAATATAAATTGTTTAAATCAATCAAGCCTCTTCCCCCTTTTTCTCTAGGTAGAGTCACTCGTTCTATTGCTGACTTAGGGTGATGACTTCTGTATTTGGTGAATGTTGTGCGGGTGAGAATTTCTAGGGCATGAAGTTCTGTCTGTGTCCAGTTAATATTATTATTATTATTATTATTATTATTATTATTAATATTATTATTATTATTATTATTATTATTATTATTATTATTATTATTATTATTATTATTATTATTATTATTATTATTATTATTATTATTATTATTATTATTATTATTATTATTATTATTATTATTTTATTAAATGTATCACAATCATACAATCTCGGTCAAAACCTGCGTTAACATGTTATACGGACGTAATGTCAAGTATTTCCATGTGTCTACCTTATTTAACTTCACTAATCAAATGTTACTAGTTTAAACAGTCATCAATCTCGGTCAAATCCGGTGTTTACATGTTATACGGACAATACAGATGTAATGTCAAGTATTTCCATGAGGTACCTTGTTCAACTTCAGTCGTTACTGTCTTATTAGAACTTGTTCATAGTATACACTGCATAATGATATGATCTTATTTGCGTTGTCTTCGCATGTGTGTCTTCTTTGCGTCGTGTTACTGTGTGTACGGTCGTGGCCGATTTCTCGAAGCCATCCTAGTAATTCTACTCTATGGACAATGGAAAACCACGAAAACCATGTCAGGATGGATGTTGTCTCGAAGGATTCACTCTCATAAGTTTCAACTAGTTCTAAATGTTCTTTAGTATGTTAATGTTCACGTCATGTTCTGTCAAAATTATTTTTTATAACAGCTTATTATTATTATTGTTATTGTTGTTATTATTATTATTATTATTATTATTTTTATTATTATTTCTATTATTATTATTATTATTATTATTAGTATTATTATTATTATTATTATTGTAATAATAATAATAATAATAATATAATATTAAAGTGGGTGTGTGTGAGTGAGTGAATAAGTGAGTGAATGCGATATGTTAACGTGTTGTGTTTGACTATATAGCTTATTATTATTATTATTATTATTATTATTATTATTATTATTATTATTATTATTATTATTATTATTATTATTATTATTATTAATTTATTATTATTATTATTATTATTTTTATTATTATAATTATTATTATTATTATTATTATTATTATAATTAGTATTATTATTATTATTATAATTATTATTATTATTATTATTATAATTATTATTATTATTATTATTTCAATTATTATTATTATTATTTTTATTATTATTATTATTATTATTATTATTATTATTATTATTATTATTATTATTATTATTATTATTATTATATTATTATTATTATTATTATTATTATTTATTCAAGTTACATTAAATATTTTTCTATCATTAATTATTTTACGTGAGTTTAAATTTTCAGAAAAAGAACAATATAAATACGAATTTAAACGAAAGAATAGGCTGATTTACAATAAACAAAATTAGAGTTGAGAGGCTTGCAACATAAATGCTTGTAGAACTCTATATTTTTCGTTCAAATTCGTGTTTATATCGTTCGTTCCCGAAAATATCAACATATAATATATTTAGAATGACGGAATTTATTTGTATTGAAAGATGGTTTATCTAATTGGATGATCGTTGACCGCTCGACAGTCTATGAGAGATTAGGCCTTTCACTGCCTCATTTCGCTGGTGCGCGGGCGCTTGGTGGGGGTAGGAGGAGAATACATTTCGCAAAACTCGGGTGAAATCTTTAGATGACGGCTACTTTTAGCGGCTGAATTCTGGCACGCGACTGATTACGTGACCTGATAATATTACCATTACCATTGGTACATTTATAAACTAGTCCAGGTCTAGTAAGTAGACCTATATGTTGTCTGTAATGATAGTCACTATTACGTCAGCCATTGTGTTACTCTCAGTGCTGCGATCAACATTGATTTCCGTTGCCGAGTAGGGAGTATTTGCACGACAGTAATGTGGATTGAAAAACAGATAGTGGAATCATGGGAACAACCACATGTCTTTCGGGTGATATGTAAAACAGATGAACCGGGTCATTGGATACAGAATTTAACATATATGGTTGAATTTTATGTTTTATTAATGAGGATCAAAAAATTATGTAGTTTTAACAGAAATAAATTATAGACTGTTCTGATTAGAATAAAATTAAAATATAAAACTTTATAATTTAAATAATTTTTATGTATAAATCATGGCCAAAACACCTTCACGTTGTGAATAAATGGGTTGATTACATTTTGAAAATTAATACTTATACTTAATATACTTACACATGTACATAAAGTATCCACATGAGGTCAGCTATACGATGCGCCGGGACAGGGTCTTTGCTGTAGTTGGGGTGTCTAATTAGCAGTCGGGTCCTTCATTAGCAGCGACAAGACAACAAGAGTAATTGGCTCCCGTCGGCGCGACAGACTCTCTTTATCTGCTGTGACGTCACCTTCGTTACACTCGTTAGCGGACGTGTCACAGCCTTGTTAACTAGCCGAGATCAGTTGACTCTAGTGTTCGCCGGTAGGGCGCGACACGGGACAAGGTAATTATCACGGTCTTTGGTTGATTAAAGGCTCGTTTTCGTGTTTACGAGGGACCGCGACTAGAGAGCAAACACTCCTTCTATCTTTGTTTCTTACGTTATTCGCTATTACTATTTTAGAGGTTTTATTAGGTTTATAGATGGTTACCTCGTCATCACGTGTCAGTTCTTCATAGACTGAGAACTGTATGCAAAGTCTACTTCCTATGGAATTGTTTTATTACATGATTTTCCAAAAGAAAATCAACTCCATAGCAACCAATCCAATAATAAACAAATCCTATACTTAACTTGACTGCATCTGTGCGTGTCTCCACGTAGCTGAAAACATGCAGTTAAGTATGCATGGCAGTAAGATAGCTATTGCCACTTTTGTTTCTTCCTTGTCGTAATGATGTTCTCTCTAGCACACCAGCCCAGGACGTTTTGCTTACAAAAAAGGTCGACGCATTTTGACTTTGGAATAAAACAACGTTACCTGAGTTGTATTTCATGAGGTGGTCAGCTGGCAAAAGGGCCCAACACGCCGTCATCTTGGATTATATATAAATTACACTAATGGCTATAAAAACCAAGTGCTTGATTAATTTTAAAAAACTTTAGTATTTTGTATTGTATTTTTCAATTGTAATGTATTTGGTTAGGAAATTTGCAAATTTTATTACTATGTTGTACATTTAAAAACACGAACAAACATTTTCCTATGCTCAATGTTTTTAGTTTCGGTATTAAGCCTAAAACTTTTATGGAAAAAATGCTTCATGTAAATGTTTTAGATAACGTTTTTTAAGGATTATAATCCTTAAATTCAAATAAACTATCAGAAGATAGTCTGAGAAGGATACGCGCCGCTCGGCGCCTGGCTTGGGCAAGCGTCGAGCGCGGCAAGAGAGGGTGGCGCGACTATTCAAAAATTCATATCTCGAGAAGTAATCTAGATCGCGACTTGAATTTGATTCCGTTGTTTATTTATTTTATTTATTCATTTATGTATTTATGAATTTTCCCCATACAGCATTTTATGCCATTTAACAGTGACCAGTATAACAACGGATGATTTACAACGTTGCATACGATGATTGCGTTATTTTTTTAAATAAAGCTATCTAAAACGTTTACATGAAGTACCTTTTAAGTTAATACGCTTCTATAAAAGGTTTAAGCTTAAATTTCCGAAACTAAAAACATTGAGTAGGAAAATGTTTTTTAATGTATAATATATTAATAAAATTGGCAAATTTCCTAAACAAATACATTGCAATTGAAAAATACAATACAAAATACTCAAGTTTTTAAAAATTGGTAATGCACTTTGGTTTTAATCCATTAGTGTAAATGATATAAAATCCAAGATGGCGGCGTGTTTGGCCCTTTTGCCAGCTAAGCACCTAATGAAATACATCTCAGGTAACGTTGTGTTATCATATTCCAAAGTCAGAATGCGTCGACCTTTTTTGTAAGCAAAACGTCCTGGGCTGAAGGACTACTTGTGTTAGGCTTGCGCTTGATCATTTTAAGTCCAAACCAGCTCCAAACCTTTTCCATACAACCAACAATCGAAACCTTTAACCTCAAATAAAAACAATAAGGGCGGGTTTCTTACGTTGACAACGTTAAATGACCGACTTAGCGCCCTCTTCATGGCCAACTCAGTTACTCGCTACATCGTCTTCATAAGAACTAAGTACCCTTATTGGCAAACGAAGCAAGCGACAGAAGTGAAACATATTTATTTACATTCGCGCCGTTCTCGTATTCGAGCGAAGCTATGAGCTTTCCGACTGGCACAGAAATTATATTTTCTCGCCTCATTTACATAAATACCAGAATTTGGAAGGCAATCTGTAACAAGAGATCATAGGGAGGGAGCCAGATTTCCATTGTTGTTTGGTAACATTTATTAGGACCGATGAAATTTACATCCCCTTTAAATCTTATCAACATTCTGTCAACTTTGAGTGCACCCTTTACTTAAGATCAGCATGAGCACTAACCTCGGCAAACCCGTTTTGGTCGTCATGTTTTCAATTGGTTTAACACATGTCTCTTTTCTTAACTTATTCCTGCCGTTCTTTTACTTTCTATATATTCAATGATCTAGATATCGTTTACCTCGGTATCAGTAAATCAGTACCACAGGGTACTGCACTTTCTTGTGGGTATGGGAATAGTTTACCCTGACCCATCAAAGGGCAATGGCTAAACATGGGAGATCTCATCTGTCAACGAGAACAGCTGGTGTAGATATGGACCGCAAATGTTAGTAAAGTACTAATACTTGTATTTAAAAGTAAATATTAAAATAGTTTTAAAATCGTCACAAAGCAAAACAAAATATGTTGTCTCTTCCCTAGAATATTTGGGCTCATTCTTATGAATGTTTCTTTGTTCCGATACCTCTCTCTACCGATCTGTTCTTCGAATGTTCTTAATTAGGTGTTGTAACTAGATAAATTTCCAATTAATTAAATATGTTTGATAAACGGAAATATTTTTTGGGAAAAAACATTTTAAGAGCAATAAATTCGGTAGGTTATGATGTATTTTGTTTTACTTTGTGACTTGGGACAATTTTGAAACATTTCAAAGCAATTCTAACCCACACAATTCGGAGTGTCCACAGGGTGGGCGGACATACAGTCTAACCACAGGGTGGGCGGACATACAGTCTAACCACAGGGTGGGCGGACATACAGTCTAACCACAGGGTGGGCGGACATACAGTCTAACCACAGGGTGGGCGGACATACAGTCTAACCACAAAGTGGGCGGACATACAGTCTAACCACAGGGTGGGCGGACATACAGTCTAACCACAGGGTGGGCGGACATACAGTCTAACCACAGGGTGGGCGGACATACAGTCTAACCACAGGGTGGGCGGACATACAGTCTAACCACAGGGTGGGCGGACATACAGTCTAACCACAGGGTAGGCGGACATACAGTCTAACCACAAAGTGGGCGGACATACGGTCTAACCACAGGGTGGGCGGACATACAGTCTAACCACAGGGTGGGCGGACATACAGTCTAACCACAGGGTGGGCGGACATACAGTCTAACCACAGGGTGGGCGGACATACAGTCTAACCACAGGGTGGGCGGACATACAGTCTAACCACAGGGTGGGCGGACATACAGTCTAACCACAGGGTGGGCGGACATACATTCTAACCACAGGGTGGGCGGACATACAGTCTAACCACAAAGTGGGCGGACATACAGTCTAACCACAGGGTGGGCGGACATACAGTCTAACCACAGGGTGGGCGGACATACAGTCTAACCACAGGGTGGGCGGACATACAGTCTAACCACAGGGTGGGCGGACATACAGTCTAACCACAGGGTGGGCGGACATACAGTCTAACCACAGGGTGGGCGGACATACAGTCTAACCACAGGGTGGGCGGACATACAGTCTAACCACAGGGTGGGCGGACATACAGTCTAACCACAGGGTAGGCGGACATACAGTCTAACCACAGGGTGGGCGGACATACAGTCTAACCACAGGGTGGGCGGACATACAGTCTAACCACAGGGTGGGCGGACATACAGTCTAAGTCATACGTGCGATGATTGCTGTTACACGGATGATGTATTATACATACATGCAAGTGTCTGTAAAGTTAAGAATATATTGAACAAGTTTTAAAACTAAATAAACTTTAAACGAATATATCAAATGGTAGGGTTTTCTCCACTCATCTAACAAATGTTTGGTGCAACATGTTTAATAACATGACAAATTGCCATAACGACCGTAGCTAGTCTAATGTTATATTAATAAAAAGCATCCAAAGAAAACAAGAGCTCTACAAAATTAATTTAAAAGTAATCAAAACTTTTGAATGATTATGTATAAGATTAAGAGTGTAGCTTGTTTCTTCTCCTCGTTTCGTTTTATCCGGGGATGGAGGCAGAAGCCACCGCGTGGCCTAGTTCTTGCACTAAATAATGAACGGTGCTTCATCTTAGTTACACCTATACTGTATGGGGCCGGGGTTCTTTGCCGACATCATTAGAAACTAAATGAGGCCATGTTTCACCAACACTATCACGTTGCTGTGCTCAGTATCCCTCGAGGCGTATCAATATCCGTAGAAAATCACGCTTGTCAGAAAAGTGAAATAACACTAAAAGAGTGTTAACAGAACGTATTACATAATAATGAATTATTGTTTTTCTATTAAGTTACATTTCTGTCTTTTATTTTAATTTAGTATGTAAATGTCACTACATTACATTTGAACACGACAGAACTACACTATCTCTATTATACTAATATTTTAATATTTTATTATGGGTACCTAGATTTCCATTAGGCACTGATAACCTTGCTGTGTTGTGCCTTTAAACTCCAAGAATAATAATATAACTAGATGTCCATTGTTTCAAATTATATTTAGTTTGTTTTGCAAGCCCTGTACTTGTTCAATATTGTATTTTATTCTCCTTTGTAGGTTTGTGTTGACGCTCTTGACATGTCTCTCTTGCAACTATTCTACCACACTTAATTGTTGCATATTATTTTTGTTTTGTATATTGAGTAGTTAATTTATATTTTTGGTTTGTGAATCAACTAGAATAGAAGTTGAATAAATTCATGAATTCAATTTTCTGCAGTTTTGTCTGTCAGTCTGGTGGGTTCAACGAGTGTCCCAAGATTGAAGAAGATACATTTTACTAACATCACTCTCTCATCACTCAAATCATTCTCATGAGTCATTTATGCATTCGCCTGTTTCCAACGCAAACCAACAGGGTTCAAATCCAGCTTTTGGCTAAGCAAGGTATTATTACAACTCGGTTTTCTTTCATTTAAATTTATTAAAATGATTTACATACAATACATGGAAACGGTGACTATATATGGATGCGTCAAAGAAAAAAGGCACATACAAAAATATATTAGAGATGTATTTAGTTATTTATTCACTAATTATTCATTCATGTATGTATTTATTGACTTACCTCATTGTCTGTGAACTTGTTTATGTGGATCTCAGTGTTTGGTAGTAGAGTTAATCCTATCTGGTCGTGTGAGTGTTTTGCTTGTCGCTTGTGGTGAACGTTGACGACCGTGCGTTGTAACAAAGATGGCGGTTCGTACTCCAATGGTCGTCGACAGTTGTTTCAGATGCAGATCACGCAGACGCGCAGTCTGAGGAGACATTTCGGAATATATTCTGATGTCTCTTTTGAAGATCATTGCATTATGGGCTTCTTACAAGACAGTTTTACCAATGGGCCACACGAATCCTGGCAAATGTGCATAAATGTTTGGATATCAAAACGTTGTAACATAGCATGAGTGCCATTCTGATGTGTACGTAACGAGAGAACAAGTTGGCCAGTGTAAAACTTCATTTGCAGTGTTCAGTTTGTGATCAGTCTAATACGTTTCATCGGTAGGCTAACTGACGATATATTATCATTGTGGATGTCGAAAATAATGGTAATCATGAGTAAATAGTTCACATTTTTTTATTTCTAGTGATTTTTTTCCCCTGCAAGGCAACAATTGATTATGTTGCACAATACACAGTAACAAGTGCCTTAAAATATGTTTTCTTACTATAATCCATCGATATGGTACTGGTGTATATAATGTGTAAACGGGGACTGGAGCCGTCATACCAAAGAAGCACAAAATTAATTGTATAAATGTCCCTAACTGAAAACCAGTTCTTGTAACTGAGTGGGTATACAAAAAATGCAAATATATTAATTTCGTTTGAAATGATAAAACCTGGAATGCAAATATGGATGATATAATAGATGGCAACAAAATGTACGATGAATTTGATATAGTAAATAGTAATGCATAATGAAAATGTAAGAACTGGCAAACGCCGAATTGGTGGCATTAATAAATGTAACTATACATTATGGAGGTACACACAATTGGATTGACACAATTTAACTCGTAGGCTTGTAGTTGATACTAAAAAAAGAATTTTGTAGGCTTCCTACTGTTTGCATTGTACTTTTAGATTGAAATTGTAGATTGTTGTTTCTATACATACTTGCTTGTTTTCGTAAATGATAACTGTATCGTAAACAGTATGAATAAAATTGAATTGAAACTGAACTGAAATAAAGAATTAAAAAATCTCGTGGTATTCCATGAGTAAACTGTTAGTTACGAATGGTGCATATTTGATGTTTATTGTGTCACTTAAAATAAAAACCTCACATGCTTTATAGTTTATTTGTAGGAAGTACCTGTGCCCGCTATTATAGTTTAATACGGGAGATGAATGTCAGCAGCTTCCAAGCTTCGCACTCTGTACCTGAACTTGAGTCAACGCAGTCTGTTGACGCATTGCTCAATCAACTTGCTCTTGTGCATACAGGCTTCACAGACAGACCATTACTCGGAAATATGAAACGTTGCAGTTAGCATTCCGCAGAGCTACATAGTAGAGAACCTTCGATAGCAGACGCTGTGGCAGACGCATCAACTTACGCACGGCTGCTTCCCTGCGACACTAGCGCGAGTAGCGGTTACTTCGTGGACATACGTATTACATTGTAAGACCTATCTTAATAATTATATAAAAAAAAAAAACTATCTGAAGTTGTAATAGTACTACGCCCTACTTTGGATGTATTCCCTTATACAACGGTCGGTCTAGACTGGTCTTCGTTGTCACATTACTGGTTGCCTCTGATCCTTCGGAACAAGGGAATGATTGCCGACAACGACCGAAAATGGCGGCAAAGTTTAGCCAAGTGAGTGTTCAGGTTATGTATTTGAACTGTTAACCCTATACAATACGATAGGAGAATACTAAATGCGCTTCAAAATAAATGTAGCAGTAGGGTGCGTATTGTTATTAATAATGCTATTGCATTTCCTACTGCTCGCACTTTTTAAGCCACGACCAAAGCTGACCGGCCAAAAACCGTGGTCGGCTTAGTCTCGATCAAACCCCGCCCGGTCGAGTTGGGGAACGCGCTTTGGTCGCGACCAGCGTCGACCAGATTGAATCACATCAGGATCCGGTCCCGACCGGTCCAACATCAGAACATACCCATTATCTACTCTTCACCCACGACTGTGCTAGGCCCACAGCCAATAAGCATAGGAACTGTGCGCGCATGTGTTTGCCGCAAGACAATTGGCCAAGGTTCGCTACTGGATACATTTCTTATACTGAGACACAGACTATACTCAAACCCAGTCACACAAGCCGAAGTGGTATTACGTCGTTAAACAAGAAATTGAAATAACTGCTACCAAGGAATTTGGTTAGCACGAATCCTAAAGGAATATTATTTAGAAGACAAAATTAATGCAAGCGACAGATTATGGATATTCATATTCATATTCATTTATTTATTGTAAATGGATCACATACATGTTTGACGTGAATTGTACAAACGTGATATTTTACATGGTCAGTCATAGTCAGTGGTTACAATGTCAGTGGCTTATCTAATATAATACTGAGCAAAGATAAATCATATTTACACAATAAAGCAACAGCTGGGTTCATGTCTAAGTTAAAAAATTCATTCCAATCATAAAGACAATTTTTCAGTAAAATAGCTTTTACCCTTAAACGAAACCTCTTACAGCTAGGAATATTACACACATTTTCTAGTAGACAATTATAAAACCTTAAACCTATGTAATGGACACCTTTCTCAATTAACGCAGATTTGTGTTCAGGTATGGCTAGTTTGTGACGAGATCTTGTCAAGTGTGTATGGTTATTTTGTTCCACGTTAGTTTGGTATACCTATGTTTATTTTTGAAAATGAATACAACACATTCTGTTATTTCACAATATGTTATTTCAAAATATCAATCCGGATTGGTTTTTAAAGAGCTCTAAAACACTTCCTCTCTTCTGACAGTGTTTATATTTCTAAACATACATTATGTAACTTCTTATTCTTGATTAGATGCTACACGTTTTTTAAAGGTGAATGCTGGGATTGAGTCCTACTATTATTCCTAGGACATTCTTCCTCAACTGTCCAACCACCCTTGTAGGGGAAGAATAAGAGTTCGGAGGACCAGCACTGAGGCAATAAATAGGTGGACTGTAAACACTAGGTCGAGTTCAGCAATATCCGCACATACACAAAATACACTTGAAAGCAAAAGGAATATATTAACACAAATAACACATTACACTTATATTCTTGAGTTACAATTACAATACATGAATTATGTGTGTTGTACACATGTGAAAATGAGAATAAAAGCGAGAATAATTCTACACGACGCGAGCATGTAAAAATGGACGACAAAGTACAACAATGGTAAAATGCAAAGATCTTAGAAAAGATAAAATAGCTCAACATTCGCTTTCCTCGCGCATGGATCCAAAGACATTGAAAGAGTAAAGTGACAGCTGATGCGATCTGTCGGGCGTAACTAAAATTACAACACATTTGCATGAACATATTGGGGCCCAAAAATGAATATTTTTTAATAATGAAAAAAGGAGTGCAAAAAGTTGCTTATATAGGAAGGGGACACAGTTTAACTATTGGGCGCTTGAAGTGTCCACGAGGAGTTTTGATGGTAACCACTCGAACTTTTCCATCTTGACCAGGATGCAGAGCAGTGATTATGGCGAGTTCCCACTGTAGAGGTTGTAGGTTCTCTTCTTTCACAAGAACCACGGTGCCTTCAACAAGGTTTGGGCTGGAACTGGACCATTTCTGTCTCTGCTGCATAGTGTGAAGGTAGTCGGTGGACCATTTCTTCCAGATGAGCTGCATGTATTGTTGAAGCTGTTGCCATCTATTTAAAGCATGAACTGAACTGTCAATTAGGTTAGGTTCAGGTATAGAGGTAATAGCTTCACCAATGAGAAAATGACCCGGACTAAGATAAGATATATCATGAGGATCATTGGAGTTTACGATAAGTGGGCGTGAATTTAAATAAGCTTCAATTTGTGTGAGTATTGTGCACATTTGTTCAAATGTGAGTGAGTTATTTCCTATCACCCTTTTGAGATGATATTTGAGAGATTTAACCGCAGCCTCCCACAGGCCTCCGAAGTGAGGAGAGCGAGGTGGTATGAAAAACCAATTACAATTTTCATGAGAATTGTAATTTTGCAGAGTTTCTTGATGAGACCTTGACTTCAGTAGTTTGCTGAGATCAGCTAGCTGATGATTAGCACCAACAAAGTTTGTTCCGTTATCGCTATATATGTTGGAACATTTTCCTCTTCGTGACGTGAAACGCTTTAACGCAGCGATGAATGCTTCAGTAGTCATGTCGCTGACTAATTCAATGTGTACAGCCTTAGTAGCAAGGCAAACGAAGATAGCAATATATGCCTTCAATTTTATTTTACTGCGTGTGGATCCTTGCTTTATGAAAAAGGGTCCTGCATAATCAATTCCTGTGTTTAAGAAAGGTCGAGCCGGTTGTATTCTGGGAGTAGGTAATTCTCCCATGAGTTGCTGTGTAGTTGTGGTTTTCAACTTGTAGCATGGAAACATTGATGCAATGTTGATCGAAGTATTCGTCTAATGGACGGTATCCAGTAGCGTTGTTGAAGTGATGACGTCAACATTTGTGATGAAGCATGTAATAATCGTAAATGCTCGTGCATAATGAGAAGTTTGGTGAGATGATGCCGTGTTGGAATAATCATTTGATGTTTAGATTCGAATGGCAGCAAAGATTTTTGAAGTCTTCCTCCGAGTCTTAGGATACCTTCACTGTCCAAGAAAGGACATAAGTTTTTTATACTGCTTTTGTTGGAGAGTTCTCTTGATGATGACAATGCATGAATTTCTGATGAGTACACAACACCTTGAGCTAGTTTGATGCATGCTTTTAATGAGTTATTTAACTCTGTGACAGAGAGTGTCGAATGATTTCTCTCCGAAGGTGGCCTTCTGGAATTGTAGCAAAATCGAATGCAATAAGCAATGACTCGTTGCAATTTAGTCAGCCTTGAAAATTTATGGATGATGTCATCTTTTGGCTTAATTGCCATGAGGGTGATGGTTGAAGTTTGTTGTTCTGGCATGTCTTCTAACGCGATGGGCTGCATGATTGATATTGGCCATAATGATGGGTCTTGTGGCAACCATTGAGGTCCATGCCACCACAATTTACAAGTAGCAAGAATGTCTGGAGAGGTTCCTCTAGAAATCAAATCTGCAGGATTTTGTGCTGATGCGATGTGTGCCCATTTTGCATTTGCAGTGAGTTCTTGTATTTCTGTGACTCTGTTTGCAATGAATGTTTTCCATTTGTACGGATGAGCTTTAATCCAAGCAAGAACGAGTGTTGAGTTTGTCCAGAGGAAACTGGAATTAATGTCAAGATGAAGCGATTCAACTGTTTTGTTAAAAAGTTTGGCGAGTAAAAGTGCGCCGCATAATTCCAATCGTGGAAGTGTGATTCGTTTCAAAGGTGCTACCTTTGATTTAGAGTAAAGTAAGTGGGTAGAAGTATGACCTTCATTGTTGGTCGAGCGGAGATATATGCAAGCTCCGAAAGCTTTTTCAGAAGCATCAGAAAAGCCGTGTAACTGGATATCGGTGATGACTCCTGTCACTAATACTAGTCGTTGAACCTTTATGTTGCTTATGGTAGGAAGTTGATTGCAGATATTCTGCCATTTTGTGTTTAGAGAGACGGGTAAGACATCATCCCAGTCTAACCGTTCTATCCACAGGTGCTGTAGAAAGATCGTGCAATTGATGACAATAGGACTAATTAGTCCTAGTGGATCGAAAATGGCAGAAATAATAGATAACACTTTGCGTTTAGTAGCTAGTGATACTTGTTGTAACTGTGGCTTGGTTGAACCATTGATTATTTGAAAGATATCAGAAGCAGGATGCCAAAGCAGTCCTAGAGTTTTGATACAATCTTCTCGTTCGAATTGCAGCGGAAGGTTAATTTCACGATCTTCTTCTGGAACCGACTCCAAAAGAGCAGAATGGTTTGAGCACCATTTACGTAGTGGAAAGCCTCCACTGGCCAGTAAAGATTTCAAATCTTGCTGAAGTTTTAGAGCGTCTTCTAAATTGTTTGCTCCTGAAAGACAGTCATCTACGTAGAAATCATTTTTGAGTATCAAAGAAACCTTAGGATAATTTTTAGCTTCCAAGTCTGCTAAATGGTGTAAGCATCGTGTAGCTAAAAAGGGTGCAGTTTTTGTACCATAAGTTACTGTAGTCAGTTGGTATTCTCTTATGGGTTCATTAGTAGATTCTCTCCATAAGATGCGTTGTAAATTCCAATCGTCAGGATGCATATTTATTTGTCTGTACATTTTAGCAATGTCGGCGCTGAAAGCTATCAGATGTGTTCTGAAACGCAAGACAATTGAGCACAAGTCGTCTTGTATTGTAGGTCCTAGTTTTAGTAAATCATTTAGTGACTTGCCGGTGCTAGATTTTGCTGATCCATCGAAAACGACACGTATATGACTTGTAGTAGATTGTTTGAATACTGCGTGGTGAGGTAAGTAATAACAAGTACCAGTTTCATCTGGTGCACTGTCGACTGGTTGCATATGACCAAGTTCTTGGTATTCATGAAGAAACTTATTGTAGTCTTCCTTTGCGACGCTATTTGAATTCAGGTGACGTTCCAATTGTTGATACCGCCGCATTGCTTGAGGTCTCGAGTCACCGAGTTGACTCCTGTCTTCTTTCAATGGGAGACGAACAATAAATTTTCCTTGAGCGTTACGAGTCGTATTGTTTAAGAAATGATTTTCGCAATCACGTTCTTCCTTTGTAGTGATAGGTTTTGGAATACCTTCAATTTCCCAAAAGCGCTTGAGTTGTTGATCAATTTTTTCCGTACTAACGAAATACGTATGTGCAGGTTTCAGAGACTGCTCGAGAGTCAAACCGGGAACCCTTCCACCGAGGACCCAACCAAGTTTTGTCTCTTGAATTGTAGGGAAACCTGGGCGAATGAGTGAATTCGATTGGAGAAGGTCGTAGTAGTGTTCTGCACCTATCAGCAGTTGGATTTCACCTGGATTGTCGAAATCAGGATCTGCTAGTAGGCCTACAATGTTATGAGGAATGTTCCATGTGCTACAATCGATGGGAACCGACGGTAGATTTCCCGTAATTTTTGGCAAGATGAAACAATCAATTTTAGTTGTGTGATTGCTAATAGTTGATTTTACTGTTACACTAACAGTGTGGGTAGTTGTTGAACTTGTGTCGTTAATACCCTGAATAGATGTGTGACTGACTTCTTTTTTGAGTTGAAGTTTGTTAGCCAATTCAAGAGTGATGAAAGAGGCTTGACTTGCTGAGTCGAGCAGTGCTCGACATTTGATTAAATTACGAAATTTATTTAGAGCATAGACTTGTGCTGTAGCTAACAAAACTTGGTGTGTAGGTTTAGCCTTGAAGGAAGAGTAGCTTCCTGCACAAGCATCGCTAGTAGACCTAGTGTTTTCTGAATGATTGGTAAAGAGATTGTTACTTTGCATTGACGCAGGTGTGCGATTGCTATATTGAGTATTGGTCAGTTGTTTGTTTATCTGCGTTTGACCTTGAGGCCCTTGTTTAGAATCATGCACTAAAGATGCTGTGCTTTTTTCCACACTTACAATAGCTAGGAAATTCGCATGCGTTGACCTCATGATCGATAGCAAAGCAGTTGGCACAAGCATTATTAGAATTAATGAATTGCCATCTATGTGCTACTGACAGATCGCGAAATGATTTACAATTGTATAAGTAATGTTTATTACCACAATGCAAACATTCGGTATTGTTAGTACCGGTAGCGACATACGTATGTTTATTAGACTTGCTTTGAGGAATGTCAACCCTTGCTTGAGTAAGCTCTATAGTCTGTGACCTCTTGTCAAGAAAGTCACATAAGCATTTGAGTGTGGAACATTCCGATTCCGATTGTGATGTTTCAAAATCACGCCTAGTTTGCATGTCTAGTTTCCCTAGAGTGAGTTGAATCAGTAGAAGCTCATGAATTTCGATATTCAAATTGAGCGCTTGAATAGCATTGAGATTGCTTGTAAGTTCATTAACTAACTGTCTAAGTTCATGAGCGGAGTTTGCTCGTGCATGTGGAAGATTAAGAAGAGTATTGATATGTTTCTGAGATATCAATTTTTTGTTTTCGTATCTTTTGACAATCATTTCCCATGCAATGATGTAATTAGCTGAGGATAATGGGAGATTTTTGATCAGCTGTAGAGGTTCATCACGTAATGATGATAGAAGATAATGAAACTTCTGAACATCCGTAAGAGTTACATTGTTATGTATGAGTGCGACATATGTGTCTTTGTATTGTGACCAACGAGTGTAGTCACCTGAGAAATCTGGTAGATTTATATTTGGCAGTTTTAGAATATGTTTGTGTACTTGAGCGCCATTGACAGTGCAGGCATCACTCAACAGCGTAACAGGAGCAAATAAGTCGTTTGATTTCGCATTAGTATCAAAATATAAACTTTCAAATTCTGATCTATACATTTCATGCTCTGAGTCAGCTTCAGTGTCTTCTATTTCAAGCTGTGTTTGTATTTCTTCAAACTGACCATAAATTGAAGAAAGAGTTTCAAATCTAACTCTGATTGCACTTAGATTTGACTGATTGTCTACGTTGTTTATGAACGTGTGTATGCGTGTAAGCCTAGCTTTGACTACGCCACGCCGTTTAATTAACTCACTTTTCATTTGGTCATTCATGGTACTAGAAACAAAGAACTAGGATCGAACAGAAATGAGAGACAGTAAATAGCTTATCTGAGTTGTGAAGACTGCGACTAGAAGAAGCCTGTCCATGACCGGAGAAGTTCCACGAGGGTTGCAAGATACACTTTGAGCTGCAATAACTGGGGCCCCATGGGAAGGCCGGGTGCAGACGAACTAGGCCTAGCGTAGGCCTATGCTTAGGCTATGTAGAAGGATGACGAAGGTGCCGTCGACGGTGAATTTAAGAACAGTTTATAATTTCCACGTGGAAATAATGTAAATTGTATATGCGGCCCGGTGCGACCAAAATGTAGGGGAAGAATAAGAGTTCGGAGGACCAGCACTGAGGCAATAAATAGGTGGACTGTAAACACTAGGTCGAGTTCAGCAATATCCGCACATACACAAAATACACTTGAAAGCAAAAGGAATATATTAACACAAATAACACATTACACTTATATTCTTGAGTTACAATTACAATACATGAATTATGTGTGTTGTACACATGTGAAAATGAGAATAAAAGCGAGAATAATTCTACACGACGCGAGCATGTAAAAATGGACGACAAAGTACAACAATGGTAAAATGCAAAGATCTTAGAAAAGATAAAATAGCTCAACATTCGCTTTCCTCACGCATGGATCCAAAGACATTGAAAGAGTAAAGTGACAGCTGATGCGATCTGTCGGGCGTAACTAAAATTACAACACATTTGCATGAACAACCCTAGTTACCTAGTTAGTCGCCTGAAGAGGGGCACGTCAGGTAAAGCTGGTGTGCACCCTATAACGGGTATTCCTACAAAAAATTATTATTATATGTCAATTTAATTAAATACTGAAATGAAACCACGATACACGTTGTTTAGACATTTGGGCTTCGTCTTCCGCTGAAGCCGGAGTGATGTCATTTGCTACTGGACAGAATGTTGAAATTCAACACGATAATTAAACGGCCAGCTGAAATGTTTGCATATTTTATTAAACTTGAAATGCATTTTAGCACAACTTACTAAACTTGTCTGCATTCATATAAGCTCTCCTTTCAAAAATGTGTTGCGAATTCCATGTCAAGCATTCATACCGGTATAGACCAATTTACGATACCCGGTGCATCCAGTCTAATGAAGGTTTATTTGATAATGTTAACAAAGTTGATATATTATATATATTATTATTATTATTATTATTATGTATCTTTATTTAGCTTTCGCTATTTGTCCAACATAAGTAATATACACACATACGTGCATACTGTGTTACAAACAAGGAGCTGCAGTACAATACAATCATTATATAAATACATTACTCTTTCACAAAGCGTCTTACAAAATCGACCATCTCACTTTTAATTGTTTTTTTATCACTCTTTCTTTTCACAGCCTCAATAAAATTATTATACATGTTAAAACCACTGTAAGCAATTGATTTCTGGGTTGCTCTTTTCCCCACTCTTAAAATATTTATCTGACTAGCGCCTCTTGTTTCATAGTTATGAACCTCATTTAAGTATGTCACCGTTTCCTGGAAATACTTGGGCAATCTGCCATTGGTCAAATTATCCACAAATTTTAAAACATTGAATGCAATCCTTTGTTTAACACTTAAAAACTTTAAAATATCTAACATTGTGGAAATGTGAACTCTTTTGTGACACCTTAACACTGCCCTCATTCCTCTATTTTGCATTTTCTGTAACAACTCCATATCTTTTCTGTCAATATCCCATAAAATAGTACTACAATATTCAAAATGTGGAGAAATTATAGATTTATACACAATCTCTCTGGTCCATGGCGATAAAAATTTTCCAATTCGAAATAAAAACCCAACTTTCTTACTAATTTTATTAGCGATAACCTTGACATGGCTACTAAAATTTAACTGCTCATTTATTAATATTTCCAGGTACTTAAATTCATGCACTAGTTCGACGTTGTCTTCACCAATGACAATAGAGAATGTTTTGGTACTTTCACTTAAGTATTTCTTCTTCATTGCCGATGACGATGTTATTAGCATACACTTTGTTTTGGCAACATTCAGTTTAAGTTTATTTTTTCGCAACCAATTTTCTAATATTCCCAACCAATGGTTAACCCTATTGCATACTTCCTCTATATTGTATCCACTGCAAGACAGCAGAGTATCGTCAGCAAACAAATTTAAAAATACCTCATTAATGTCTACACTATGATGCATGTCATTGATATATAACAAAAACAGCAGGGGTCCCAACACAGAACCTTGAGGTACCCCGTAGTCACACATACTTTCCATAGATATTTCATTCCTGAATTTTGTCAATTGCTTACGATCTAAAAGATAACTTTCGAACCAAGAATTAACTCTACCCTTAATACCAAACCCTTCCAGTTTCTTTAACAAAATTTGTCTGTCAACAGTTTTGAACGCTCTTTTCAAATCAAGAAAAACAGCCACTATATACTTATTTATGTCCAAGTCTTTCTTCCATTTGCACATCAATAGTTGGAGGGAGGTTTCACACGAATGCCCTACTCGAAAACCAGACTGATTAATGTATAACATGTTATTATCATTCAAGTATTTACTTATTTGTGAATGTACAGCTAGCTCGATTATCTTTTCATAAATAGGTAACAAGTTAATTGGCCTATAATCGTTGGCATTCAAGGCATTAGCTACTTTCTGTATTGGAATAACAGTTGAGGTTTTCCACATGTTTGGAAATTTACCCGTAGTAAGTGACAAATTTATTAAATTTAACAAGGGATATCCACATACACTAAATGATTTTTTAAGTAACTTCGTCGATATACCTTCGTCTGTACCCGATTTGTTCTTTAGCCCCATTACAATTTTCCGTAATTCCTTGAGAGTAAGCTTTTTAAAATCGTATAGGGCTGTGTTTACATTGTCATTCCCATTGCCAGCAACATAATCTTCTCCCTCGATACCTTCAACAATTTCCTTTACACTAGAGATAAAAAATCGATTAAAATTTTCCGCTACAGTAACTTTAGTGTCTTCATTTGGAAAAACAACATTGTGCGTAGTAGTATTAACATTTTTATTACCTAGTACTCCTTTCAGAGTTTTCCAAAGTTTATTTGGACAGTGTTTATTTTCATCAATTTGTTTTTCAAACCATCGACTCTTTTCAACTCTCAATTTACTAACAAACATATTACGAAATTTCTTATATTCATTCCAATCCTCAACATCATTTGACAGTTGAGCCTTCGTATAACTAGAATCCCGTAGCATTCGACATGTTACTACTTCTTGCGTGAACCATGGGCACCTATTAGACCGTTCTCTAATCTTGCTAACTCTAATTGGAACTACCTCATCAAGGGCTTTGACCACATTACAAACAAAATTATTAGCAACTACATTAACATCTACTTTTTTCATAATACCAATCTTGCTTAGTCATAAGTTCATTGAAAACATTATAGTCACTCTCGCCCATTATCGGGCGTTTACTCACAGCCAAATGGTTCGTTAAAACCGAAGTAGATTTATTGTCATATATTTTGTCAGTTCTATTTTTCCAGCCAGATCGTTCCCTACCAAACATTGAAATATTCAATAAAGCATGATCAGTAACTTTAGGAACATGCATTACTTTTACTTTAAGTTCAGTTACATTAGTAATTACTAAATCAATTAACGTTTTACTGTTTTCCATTACTCGTGTACTTTCCTCTACTACTTGTTTCAATCCTGAAAGTTGTATTAACTGATTCAGCCTGTTAGAATAAGTTGAGTTTTGGGCTACATTAATGTTAAAGTCTCCTACAATTATGACATTTTCGCCAGATACAATTTCTTCAAACCAATTTTCAATACAATCAAGAAATATTTTATGTGAAGAATTTGGTGAATGATACAGAACATACAATTGTATATATTTATAGCTTGATGTTTTAATTTTTAAACCTAATAACCACATGTTACCATCAATAGTGAACTTCATATTTACCTCATATTTCAATTCGTCCTTGACATATATTGCTACTCCACCTGTGTGTCTACTTTGAGATTCACACAGCTCAAGTGTGTACCCTCGTATCTCTATCTCATTCCTATACACGTCAGTGGTGATGTGAGTTTCAGTGACGCATACTGCACTAGGGTTTAAATTAAATACCACGTACTGTATTTCATCCATATTTGAAGTCAAGCCTTGCGAATTTAAATACAATATTGCATTATCTTTCTGTAATTGCTATAAATCAGTGTTGTATCTTAGGGTTTGAATGTTACGAACCCTTTCATAACACGGACACACATTGTCATGGTCTATGTTCAGTTTCAATTTGTATCGCTCGTTTGCCTTCACACAATTAATACAACTCGCTGTTGTTGAGTTACTCGCACAATTTACGTATTTATGCTGTCCTCCACAGTAACCACATGCCAATTTACTCCTACATTGTTTCATAAAGTGACCATAGCCTTGACAGTTGTAACATCTTTTAATAAACACATAGTCCTGTACTTCACACTTACGCCACTCCACTTTCAATGTTTCTTGAGCTAGCATAGTGTCTCTAACCGAACGATCAACCTCTAATACCACATTTATTAACCCAAACTTATTGGCACGACTTCTGTAAACAACCTTGATGCTCACTTCACCACTTATGACAATTCTATTTTGATTAATTATCATCTTTATAAAATCGTCACTATTGTCCAGCAGGTATTCATCAACTCCACAAATCATCACTCTTGGGTCCGCTTTCCTGGGAACTTCCACGATGTAGTCCTCTCCCAATATCTCCTGTGCTGTCTCGCGAAGCGTTTGTAAAGAATCGAGTACTAATGTTGTTTTATAGTAATGTGATGTGGTTAGATAGGGCTATGTCAGCTGGCATATTGACTGATATATTTTGAATGATTAAACATTTAATACTAAGGTATTCTTAAAATGTCGTTCCAAACGAACCACTTAAAGGTAGTGCATTAGAATTGTGTTTCAAAAAGTCCCCATCCAATGTTGAATGTGACCATTGTTCTCGCTAGAGTGAGTTCATTCAGCAGTACTTGGGCGTCAATGCTTCGTCCAAAGCATCAAGCCAACGCGATCGAACCACGCGCCACATACTCCGCTGTCAGGGAAAGGAGACTTCAAGTTCTTTGTACACGAATGTACGGTCCACATCTATCGACGGATCTGCACGTTTAGAAAGTTCTGTAAGTTGACGCTCCCGAAAGACCACGTGTAGGCTCCTATAATACGCATGGTGGCAGCCAAATAACCTAAAGTGCCTGGACATATAACGTTTCCTGTTATGTCTATAACATTCGAACGAACGGAGAATTGAAGTGAAAGCTTTCAATGAGGAGAACAATACATTTGGAAACAAACTCAGACATATTATGCCAAAACGAATATTTCCTCCATTTTTCCAGTGAGCAAAGTTTACCACTATTTTGGTTGAATGTTGAAATCCATTTTTTTTTTAATAGGCGAAGATTTAAAGTTGCGGCATCTTGGAAGATAGGCGAATCTCGCTTCCAATTTGTGTACAAGGTAAAAGTAGATACTATCATATTCAATGCATTCGGATGACTTTCCAACGTATGTGTTCAACCATAGAATCATGTGTTTTTCACGATATTCGGGCATTCATTCGCACCCGGGATTCCATTGCAATCTGAAGACAGAGAGGAGGATACATTTCGCCTTATTTTTCAAAGAACGTAGTGCGCAGAGATAAAGCACCTCACAATGCACGCATCATTTCGAAGGTGGTCATAGAACCCCTCCAAAATGGACCTTAACTTAATAGCGGAGAAAACGAGATTATTTTAGTGTGCACACACACCAAAGTCAAAACAATACACAATTTTTTCTCTTGGGAATAAAACCTATTTATACATTGATACTCATTGAGTAGGTACGGCGGAATACTATATTGGCATAATATATCTCCATCCCTCCACACGCATACAATTGTTGGTGCGTTTGTTATTCTTCATACCTCGAGAGCAAAACATTTATTGTCAGCTGTCTGATGTATATCAGGTGACCACGGGGATCCAGCACACTAATAACATGAATTAAAAACAATAATACATAAAATATATAAACGGGTTTTAACAAGTAAACAATAATTTAAAACAACATTTAAAATAAGCGAATAAGTCATTGAGCTATGACTCTAAGTTACTATAAGCCTCAGTTTCAATGTTGTTTTACTGATCATTCTCCTCGTAGTTTGCATCTCAAATGCAAAACTTAATACCAGAGCTACGCATTGCTTGTGACAACAAACATAGATTACAATTTTAGCATTTTTACCCACAAAAGTAATTGTCTGAAATTCTGCATTCAATTGCTTTGAACAGATATCTTGTATGTGGCCAAGTGTGATCGCATTATCTCTGTCAATATGTGTACGAAGACACTGCATACCCAACTACACTGAGCCGAGCCAACTGCTATGAACAGATATCTTGAATGTGGCCATGTGTGCTCGCATTATCTCTGTCAATATGTGTACCAAGACACTGCATACCCAACTACACTGAGCCGAGCCAACTGCTATGAACAGATATCTTGAATGTGGCCATGTGTGCTCGCATTATCTCTGTCAATATGTGTACCAAGACACTGCATACCCAACTACACTGAGCCGAGCCAACTGCTATGAACAGATATCTTGAATGTGGCCATGTGTGCTCGCATTATCTCTGTCAATATGTGTACGAAGACACTGCATACCCAACTACACTGAGCCGAGCCAACTGCTATGAACAGATATCTTGAATGTGGCCATGTGTGCTCGCATTATCTCTGTCAATATGTGTACCAAGACACTGCATACCCAACTACACTGAGCCGAGCCAACTGCTATGAACAGATATCTTGAATGTGGCCAAGTGTGATCGCATTATCTCTGTCAATATGTGTACCAAGACACTGCATACCCAACTACACTGAGCCGAGCCAACTGCTATGAACAGATATCTTGAATGTGGCCAAGTGTGCTCTCAATTTCTCTGTCAATATGTGTACGAAGACACTGCATACCCAACTACATTGAGCCGAGCCAACTGCTATATGAACATACATCTTGAATGTGGCCAAGTGTGCTTGTATTATCGAAGAAGACGGTTTGATATGATTATCAACTCGACAAAAGAAAGAAGGCGACAGTTTTGTGTCTCGACGTTTTTATGGCTTTTGACGATTTACTGTTAAAATATGCACGAGTGGAAAAACATTTTAAAACTGCCCGAAAGTCTTGAAGGACGAAGTGTTGGCAAACAAGGCCGCGCTTGTTTTCGCTCAAGGTCTCTGGAGTGTGGGGTGTGAAGGAGTGTGTTGGGGGGGGGGGGGGGGGGGGTGAGGTTGAGGTTGTACTTATTTCGACGAGAATATATAATTATATGATGCAGCCAGAAAAACTTGAAAAATAATTCTTGTGGATATAATTGCGGAAACAAGAAGTGTCATGTAACCCACAATATTGCATCGGGTTGTTTTGCGAACGATTTTACTGCGGTAAATAAATTAAAATATGTATTAATTTTCAACCAACTCAGTTGGAACGCTATTCTCAGAGGGGAACATGTATACAGTTAATTATGTTCTTCTTTGCCACGCGGTTACAAAGTTACCTTACATAATAATTTATAATTATGTAAACCAGTGTATGGATAAATATTAAATTCAAGTTTCAGTAAAAGTTAAGGTCAGGTAACGCAAGGTAGTTTAATGCGTTGGGTTGGTACACTAGGTAACGTTTCTTTCGGTGCTCAATCGTTCTACCGTCGTTTTGGCACGCCTGAGGAAGGCACGAGGAAATATGTCTCCACACCAGCGTCTGAGAGTTGTTTATGTTCTTGGACCCTGACCAACAGGCGACCGATGAAAACGTATCAGTTATTGACACCGTGCGGGTGAGGGGGGGGGTCGAGGAGTCGGGTCCAAGGAGACCATCTATTGGGGGTGGGGGGTGCGGGTGAGGGGGGGGGGTCGAGGAGTCGGGTCCAAGGAGACCATCTATTGGGGGTGGGGGGTGCGGGTGAGGGGGGGGGGGGTCGAGGAGTCGGGTCCAAGGAGACCATCTATTGGGGGTGGGGGGTGCGGGTGAGGGAGGGGGGTCGAGGAGTCGGGTCCTAGGAGACCATCTATTGGGGGTGGGGGGTGCGGGTGAGGGAGGGGAGTCGAGGAGTCGGGTCCTAGGAGACCATCTATTGGGGGTGGGGGGTGCGGGTGAGGGGGGGGGGGGGTCGAGGAGTCGGGTCCAAGGAGACCATCTATTGGGGGGGGGGGGGTGCGGGTGAGGGAGATGGGTCGAGGAGTCGGGTCCTAGGAGACCATCTATTGGGGGTGGGGGGTGCGGGTGAGGGGGGGGGTCGAGGAGTCGGGTCCAAGGAGACCATCTATTGGGGGTGGGGGGTGCGGGTGAGGGAGGGGGGTCGAGGAGTCGGGTCCTAGGAGACCATCTATTGGGGGTGGGGGGTGCGGGTGAGGGGGGGGGGTCGAGGAGTCGGGTCCAAGGAGACCATCTATTGGGGGTGGGGGGTGCGGGTGAGGGAGGGGGGTCGAGGAGTCGGGTCCTAGGAGACCATCTATTGGGGGTGGGGGGTGCGGGTGAGGGAGGGGGGTCGAGGAGTCGGGTCCTAGGAGACCATCTATTGGGGGTGGGGGGTGCGGGTGAGGGGGGGGGGGTCGAGGAGTCGGGTCCTAGGAGACCATCTATTGGGGGTGGGGGGTGCGGGTGAGGGAGGGGGGTCGAGGAGTCGGGTCCTAGGAGACCATCTATTGGGGGTGGGGGGTGCGGGTGAGGGAGGGGGGTCGAGGAGTCGGGTCCTAGGAGACCATCTATTGGGGGTGGGGGGTGCGGGTGAGGGAGGGAGGTCGAGGAGTCGGGTCCTAGGAGACCATCTATTGGGGGTGGGGGGTGCGGGTGAGGGAGGGGGGTCGAGGAGTCGGGTCCTAGGAGACCATCTATTGGGGGTGGGGGGTGCGGGTGAGGGGGGGGGGTCGAGGAGTCGGGTCCAAGGAGACCATCTATTGGGGGTGGGGGGTGCGGGTGAGGGAGGGGGGTCGAGGAGTCGGGTCCAAGGAGACCATCTATTGGGGGTGGGGGGTGCGGGTGAGGGGGGGGGGTCGAGGAGTCGGGTCCTAGGAGACCATCTATTGGGGGTGGGGGGTGCGGGTGAGGGAGGGGGGTCGAGGAGTCGGGTCCTAGGAGACCATCTATTGGGGGTGGGGGGTGCGGGTGAGGGAGGGGGGTCGAGGAGTCGGGTCCAAGGAGACCATCTATTGGGGGTGGGGGGTGCGGGTGAGGGAGGGGGGTCGAGGAGTCGGGTCCAAGGAGACCATCTATTGGTGGTGGGGGGTGCGGGTGAGGGAGGGGGGTCGAGGAGTCGGGTCCTAGGAGACCATCTATTGGGGGTGGGGAGTGCGGATGAGGGAGGGGGGTCGAGGAGTCGGGTCCAAGGAGACCATCTATTGGGGGTGGGGGGTGCGGGTGAGGGAGGGGGGTCGAGGAGTCGGGTCCAAGGAGACCATCTATTGGTGGTGGGGGGTGCGGGTGAGGGAGGGGGGTCGAGGAGTCGGGTCCAAGGAGACCATCTATTGGTGGTGGGGGGTGCGGGTGAGGGAGGGGGGTCGAGGAGTCGGGTCCTAGGAGACCATCTATTGGGGGTGGGGGGTGCGGGTGAGGGGGGGTTCGAGGAGTCGGGTCCTAGGAGACCATCTATTGGGGGTGGGGGGTGCGGGTGAGGGAGGGGGGTCGAGGAGTCGGGTCCTAGGAGACCATCTATTGGGGGTGGGGAGTGCGGGTGAGGGAGGGGGGTCGAGGAGTCGGGTCCAAGGAGACCATCTATTGGTGGTGGGGGGTGCGGGTGAGGGAGGGGGGTCGAGGAGTCGGGTCCTAGGAGACCATCTATTGGGGGTGGGGGGTGCGGGTGAGGGGGGGGGGTCGAGGAGTCGGGTCCTAGGAGACCATCTATTGGGGGTGGGGGGTGCGGGTGAGGGGGGGGGGTCGAGGAGTCGGGTCCTAGGAAGCCATCTATTAGGGGGGGGTGCGGGTGAGGGGGGGGGGGTCGAGGAGTCGGGTCCTAGGAGACCATCTATTGGGGGTGGGGGGTGCGGGTGAGGGAGGGGGGTCGAGGAGTCGGGTCCTAGGAGACCATCTATTGGGGGTGGGGGGTGCGGGTGAGGGGGGGGGGTCGAGGAGTCGGGTCCTAGGAGACCATCTATTGGGGGTGGGGGGTGCGGGTGAGGGAGGGGGGTCGAGGAGTCGGGTCCTAGGAGACCATCTATTGGGGGTGGGGGGTGCGGGTGAGGGAGGGGGGTCGAGAAGTCGGGTCCAAGGAGACCATCTATTGGGGGTGGGGGGTGCGGGTGAGGGAGGGGGGTCGAGGAGTCGGGTCCTAGGAGACCATCTATTGGGGGGGGGGGGTGCGGGTGAGGGAGGGGGGTCGAGGAGTCGGGTCCAAGGAGACCATCTATTGGGGGTGGGGGGTGCGGTTGAGGGAGGGGGGTCGAGGAGTCGGGTCCTAGGCGACCATCTATTGGGGGTGGGGGGTTCGGATGAGGGGGGGGGGTCGAGGAGTCGGGTCCAAGGAGACCATCTATTGGTGGTGGGGGGTGCGGGTGAGGGGTGGGGGGGGTCGAGGAGTCGGGTCCTAGGCGACCATCTATTGGGGGTGGGGGGTGCGGGTGAGGGGGGGGGGTCGAGGAGTCGGGTCCAAGGAGACCATCTATTGGTGGTGGGGGGTGCGGGTGAGGGTGGGAAGTCGAGGAGTCGGGTCCTAGGAGACCATCTATTGGGGGTAGGGGGTGCGGGTGAGGGGTGAGGGGGGTCGAGGAGTCGGGTCCTAGGAGACCATCTATTGGGGGTGGGGGGTGCGGGTGAGGGGTGAGGGGGGTCGAGGAGTCGGGTCCTAGGAGACCATCTATTGGGGGTGGGGGGTGCGGGTGAGGGGTGAGGGGGGTCGAGGAGTCGGGTCCTAGGAGACCATCTATTGGTGGTGGGGGGTGCGGGTGAGGGAGGGGGGTCGAGGAGTCGGGTCCTAGGAGACCATCTATTGGGGGTGGGGGGTGCGGGTAAGGGAGGGGGGTCGAGGAGTCGGGTCCTAGGAGACCATCTATTAAGGGTGGGAGGTGCGGGTGAGGGAGGGGGGTCGAGGAGTCGGGTCCAAGGAGACCATCTATTGGGGGTGGGGGGTGCGGGTGAGGGAGGGGGGTCGAGGAGTCGGGTCCTAGGAGACCATCTATTGGGGGTGGGGGGTGCGGGTGAGGGGTGAGGGGGGTCGAGGAGTCGGGTCCTAGGAGACCATCTATTGGGGGTGGGGGGTGCGGGTGAGGGGTGAGGGGGGTCGAGGAGTCGGGTCCTAGGAGACCATCTATTGGGGGTGGGGGGTGCGGGTGAGGGGTGAGGGGGGTCGAGGAGTCGGGTCCTAGGAGACCATCTATTGGTGGTGGGGGGTGCGGGTGAGGGAGGGGGGTCGAGGAGTCGGGTCCTAGGAGACCATCTATTGGGGGTGGGGGGTGCGGGTGAGGGAGGGGGGTCGAGGAGTCGGGTCCTAGGAGACCATCTATTGGGGGTGGGGGGTGCGGGTGAGGGAGGGGGGTCGAGGAGTCGGGTCCAAGGAGACCATCTATTGGGGGTGGGGGGTGCGGGTGAGGGGGGGGGGGGGGTCGAGGAGTCGGGTCCAAGGAGACCATCTAATGGGGGTGGGGGGTGCGGGTGAGGGAGGGGGGTCGAGGAGTCGGGTCCAAGGAGACCATCTATTGGGGGTGGGGGGTGCGGGTGAGGGAGGGGGGTCGAGGAGTCGGGTCCAAGGAGACCATCTATTGGGGGTGGGGGGTGCGGGTGAGGGAGGGGGGTCGAGGAGTCGGGTCCAAGGAGACCATCTATTGGGGGTGGGGGGTGCGGGTGAGGGAGGGGGGTCGAGGAGTCGGGTCCAAGGAGACCATCTATTGGGGGTGGGGGGTGCGGGTGAGGGAGGGGGGGTCGAGGAGTCGGGTCCAAGGAGACCATCTATTGGGGGTGGGGGGTGCGGGTGAGGGGGGGGGGGGGGTCGAGGAGTCGGGTCCAAGGAGACCATCTATTGGGGGTGGGGGGTGCGGGTGAGGGAGGGGGGTCGAGGAGTCGGGTCCAAGGAGACCATTTATTGGGGGTGGGGGGTGCGGGTGAGGGAGGGGGGTCGAGGAGTCGGGTCCAAGGAGACGATCTATTGGGGGTGGGGGGTGCGGGTGAGGGAGGGGGGTCGAGGAGTCGGGTCCAAGGAGACCATCTATTGGGGGTGGGGGGTGCGGGTGAGGGGGGGGGGGGTCGAGAAGTCGGGTCCTAGGAGACCATCTATTGGGGGTGGGGGGTGCGGGTGAGGGAGGGGGGTCGAGGAGTCGGGTCCAAGGAGACCATCTATTGGGGGTGGGGGGTGCGGGTGAGGGAGGGGGGTCGAGGAGTCGGGTCCAAGGAGACCATCTTTTGGTGGTGGGGGGTGCGGGTGAGGGGGGGGGGTCGAGAAGTCGGGTCCTAGGAGACCATCTATTGGGGGTGGGGGGTGCGGGTGAGGGGGGGGTTCGAGGAGTCGGGTTTTAGGAGACCATCTATTGGGGGTGGGGGGTGCGGGTGAGGGAGGGGGGTCGAGGAGTCGGGTCCAAGGAGACCATCTATTGGGGGTGGGGGGTGCGGGTGAGGGAGGGGGGTCGAGGAGTCGGGTCCAAGGAGACCATCTATTGGGGGTGGGGGGGTGCGGGTGAGGGGGGGGGGTCGAGGAGTCGGGTCCAAGGAGACCATCTATTGGGGGTGGGGGGTGCGGGTGAGGGAGGGGGGTCGAGGAGTCGGGTCCCAGGAGACCATCTATTGGGGGTGGGGGGTGCGGGTGAGGGAGGGGGGTCGAGGAGTCGGGTCCAAGGAGACCATCTATTGGGGGTGGGGGGTGCGGGTGAGGGAGGGGGGTCGAGGAGTCGGGTCCAAGGAGACCATCTATTGGGGGTGGGGGGTGCGGGTGAGGGGGGGGGTTCGAGAAGTCGGGTCCTAGGAGACCATCTATTGGGGGTGGGGGGTGCGGGTGAGGGGGGGGGGTCGAGGAGTCGGGTCCTAGGAGACCATCTATTGGGGGTGGGGGGTGCGGGTGAGGGAGGGGGGTCGAGGAGTCGGGTCCAAGGAGACCATCTATTGGGGGTGGGGGGTGCGGGTGAGGGAGGGGGGTCGAGGAGTCGGGTCCAAGGAGACCATCTATTGGGGGTGGGGGGTGCGGGTGAGGGGGGGGGTCGAGAAGTCGGGTCCTAGGAGACCATCTATTGGGGGTGGGGGGTGCGGGTGAGGGGGGGGGTCGAGGAGTCGGGTCCTAGGAGACCATCTATTGGGGGTGGGGGGTGCGTTCGAGGGGGGGCGGTCGAGGAGTCGGGTCCTAGGAGACCATCTATTGGTGGTGGGGGGTGCGGGTGAGGGGGGGGGACGAGGAGTCGGGTCCTAGGAGACCATCTATTGGTGGTGGGGGGTGCGGGTGAGGGGGGGGGGTCGAGGAGTCGGGTCCTAGGAGACCATCTATTGGGGGTGGGGGGTGCGGGTGAGGGGGGGGGGTCGAGGAGTCGGTTCCTAGGAGACCATCTATTGGGGGTTGGAGGCTGAATTTGTCGCCGGGTGTCGTCAGTCATTTTCCACATTTTCCACGTATGCTGCAGTTAAAGGAATAGTCAGATGAACAACTAAAACACTACCATTTGTATATGTCCACCTTGAAATATGGAAAACATGACTAAAAGATACCAAAAAATTACAGAAAACGCGATTTTTTGGCTTGTTGCTACCAAGTAGCACCTAATACCAACTCTTCTCATGTTAATTCCCATATAACAAAAATGTTACTCTGAGAAAGTAAAACCACCGTTAAAATAGGGTGCTTATGAAAAATCGATCAGGAGGTTTAATGTGTATCGTTTCTCTACCGATTACATGCTTCTTAGTACAAATGTGTACTTCTACAAAATGCCCTGCAATTAATTTTTTGTGACTTGATGTGTAGAAAAGCTGCAGTCTGTTTTGAGCGGCACTGTCCGCAGTCGCCGAGTGTTGTGGCTGGATTCGTATTACACAATGAGTGCTCTTTCTATCGGGTAGGCGCTAGCGATCTCAGAACCGATACAGCTGTACTACGCTTTAGAAGAAAAATGCAGCAGAGCTGGCGAAGGCAATCTCGTAGAATAGCTAAATGTTCACAATTTTTTTTCTTGAATTGAAGCAACCTACCCTATATCACTTTTATTTTGCACATAACTGAATTTTATGCACTTACGGCTCATTGGTGATTTTTTAGTTTTTTATCTGACTATTCCTTTAAATTGTTTGCATGATTCTAAGTGACTACTCAAGGTCATCTCAAGTCAGGTCGTCTCATAACTTTCCACTGTGTTAAAAATCACATGTTATTCAAATGGAAGAAACATTCAGTACAACAAATAAATACTTCAAAATGAAATTCTTGACTCATTCTTGAATTCTAACCACATTATTATTGTAAATGTTAGTAATCAACTTTTACATTAATATACCAGTTGTTGTTGTGGGCAGGAGTACGGAGATGTTCGTGCCCATGAGACGACCTGCAGGCTTTGAGGTTTACTAAACCTCCGCTAGAAGATTGACGGATTTTGGTCACTATTTATAAACACCTATTATCTTTTAGCCTATAGGGAACCCGCAACTGACGTCACATCCGGACTACAACAATGGAACAAATGAATTGAACTGATGGACAAACAATCAGCTGTCAAAATAGTAAAATTGCAGCCATACAAATAAAAACAAGTGTAGCAATAGTAACTGCTCGCCATTTAAAACTTTTAACGATGGAGAACGACTAAGTGAAAGTTTTGTATGTGCATTTGTTTGTTTTTTGTTTTGTTTTCCAAAATCAGGACATTATTTTTTTTACTGCTTGTTGTTTGTCCATCGACTCAATTCATTTGTTTCATTGTTGTATTTTAATGTATGCCCGAGTGTGAGTGCGAGATGCATTACATGTCATTTTCCAGCCACAATATAGCGGCGAGTAAACAATGAAACGCACAACTATATGATATTGCTATACCTTCTTCTAAAACAAATTTGTAATTTTTTTCAAAGAAACAGCATAGAGTTCCGAGAACGATGTTAAATTCGTCCTCTTTCTATGAGGGAGGAATATATGTATAATATTTGTGAATACAAAAAGAACTTCTTTCGAATTTACATTTATTTTCATTTCCTTACCCAACATGACATAAGACAAAACAAATGTTGGAAAGTAGAACAATACCCGATGTTATTTGTTTCCCAACATCCAATAATAAACTTGAAATGCTGACGTCTCTTTTCAAATATTAATTATCCCATTATTCCATCTGAATTCAACATTTCAATTGTTTCTTTTATTTACATTAGTCGTTATAGTTTTGAATAGTGTTCTTTATTTGTTTATTATTGACCATTTGTCGTGAATCAATGTGAATCTATACATTAAATACATTTTTGTATTTTATAAACACCTATTAAAACATATTTTGTATTGTATTCTCCACCAATTTCAAATGCTTGTGAATACGTTTTTTTCGGCGACAATAATTTCTAATTAAAATACGATACACACGATTGAGTTGGCATGACACAGCTTGAAAACTAATACCGGTACTCTTTATTGAGCGGCTTGATTAGCGTTTGAATGTAGAAACTATGCGCATGTGCTGCTTGCTGGTCGCCTATTAGTCACGCTACAGTTGCAATATTCATTGATGCAAGAATGCGACACATGTTGCATATTCTTCCCTCGTGAGTGTCTCCTCAAACGATCAAAACGATTGGACACAAACCGAGTTTGCAGTTTCACTTTATGACTCGCAGTCATCACTAGTTTATCACTAGCAACAACACACGCGAGTTACTGTGTACGCTGTACGAAATGCACGAGGTACATTTAAAGCTATTTACATTTGCATGGCATCATAAAATACGAACAGAATCTAAAGTTACATCTAGAAATTGGATTTATATTATATTTTGGGTATTTTCTATACAAATTTCAAACTCATTGGTATTACGTTAAGATCGTTGTACGTTAGGCCCTACAATTTCCAAAAGTTGGCTATTTGATATCCCATGCACTAAACAATGACGCTAGCATAGTCAACGATTGCTTTATAATAATAATAATAATAATAATAATAACTAGGAAAACGCTCCGCGTTGACAGATGAGCGATTTTTTCAATGTATCAAATCAAATAAATCATTTGCATATCATATTACTCTTTAAAAAAAAATACCTTTATAATAAACATATGATTTTTTACAACATGGCGGATCAAGTTACAACCTTATAACTTAACTATATATTATTTCTTGATATGTAGCTAATAAATGCACGAAATATTATTAAAATCCGTTAAAAAGTTTTCTTTAAAGAAATTAAAACCTTCAAGTTGATGGATTTTCGCATAATTTCATTCGACCGTGGTCTACTCAATAGGCTCTAATTCATAAACTATTAAACTTATTAGTGTATGGAAAGTTCCATAATGTAGATACAGACTACATCTAAAATGTAATATTAATTAATCATACAAAAATCCGCTTTTAAATCATAATAAAAGCTTTTTAATTTGTCGACCAAGTTCGTTGTTAACATTTGCATGTTTGCCGTGAACGTTATTAAATATAACACGTCATTGTAGCCATTCTATGATAGCTATCAAAATTCCAAATACATAGTGAGAAAGGTCTGACTGCGTAAGCCATTTCGGTAGCATACTATGTGCTTCTAACTTCAATGGTCCGCAAATGCGAATCATATCGGTGGAACACTGTAAAAACGAAGAAAATTACTGCCGTAAATTAACAATATTTGTTTATAATATGGCGGTTGAAGCTACAATTTTGAAACTGTTGTCGTGTGTTGGTACTATTGATGGGGACTTGAATATAAAAAATTATTAATATCGGTGTGTAAGTTTTAATTTAATTAAATAAATAACAAAACATGTGTTTCAGTTGTTAATTTTTTGTAGGTTGGCATCTTACGTCATTGTAGCCATTCTATGACAGCTATCGAAATTCTAAATAATAGTGCATAGGAACTGTTACGTACGCTATGTTTGTTGTATACTATGTGCATCTAACTGCAATAGTCCGCAAATGCGAATCATATCGATGGAACACTGTAAAAATGAAGAAATTATTGTAGTAAATAAACAATATTTTTTTATAACATGGCGGATAAACTTACAATTTTGAAACATTTGTCAAGTGTTGGTACCGTTGATAGTAATCTACAAGTGAAACATCATTAAAATCCGTTTGTAAGTTTTCATTTAATTAAATAAATAAACAAATTTTATTTTTCAGTAATTAATTTTTGTAAGGTTGGCATCTTGACGAATTTTCCTGGTTATGTTAACAGCATCGAGTTTAGTGGTCACAAACGTTGCCCGAAAATTTCAGCCAAATACGTCAAGCCGTTTGACCTGTGCGCGACGAACAAAATTTAGCGCACATACAGACATACAGACATACAGACGCACAGACAAAGCGCCGATCGAGTTGTATGGAGAGATTCACTCCGCTTCGCTACGCTCATCTAACTAGGAAAACGCTCAGCGTTGACAGATGAGCGATTTTTGTCAATGTATCAAATCAAATAAATCATTTGCATATCATATTACTCTTTAAAAAAAAAAAAATACCTTTATAATAAACATATGATTTTTTTACAAGATGGCGGATCAAGTTGCAACCTTATAACTTAATAAGTATATTATTTATTGATATGTTGCTTATAAATGCACGAAATATTATTTAAATTTGTTAAGAAGTTTTCTTTAAAGAAATTAAAACCTTCAAGTTGATGGATTTCCGCATAATTTCATTCGACCGTGGTCTACTCAATAGGCTCTAATTCATAAACCATTAAACCTATAAGTGTATGGAAAGTTCCATAATGTAGATACAGACTATATCTAAAATGTTATATTGTTTTATCATACAATTACTCGTATTTAACTATAATAATAGCTTTTTAAATTGTCGACCAAGTTTGTTGTTATTTTCTGCATGTTTGCCGTGAAAGTCATAAAACATAACACGTCATTGTAGCCATTCTACGATAGCTATCAAAATTCCAAAGACACAGTGAGAAAGGTCTGACTCTCTACGCCATTTCTTCAGCATACTATGTGCATCTAATTTCAATGGTCCGCAAATGCGAATCATATCGGTGGAACACTGTAAAAATGAAGAAAATGTCTGCCGTAAATAAACAATATTTTTTTATAACATGGCCGTCAAAGCTAAAATTATGAAACTACTGTCGAGTGTTAGTATCATTAATGTGAACATACAAGCAAAAAATTATTTTTATCCTTGAGCAAATGGTTATTTAATTCAATAAATTAAAAAAACATGTTTTTCAGTTATTAATTTTTTGTAGGTTGGCATCTTACGTCATTGTACCCATTCTATGACAGCTATCGAGATTCCAAATAAAAACTGAATATGTATAATTACGTACGCTATGTTTGGTGTAACATATGCACATCTTACTGCAATAGTCGGCAAATGCGAATCATATCGGTGGAACACTGTAAAAATGACGAAATTATTGTAGTAAATAAACAATATTTTTTTATAACATGGCGGATGAATTTACAATTTTGAAACTTTTGTCAAGTGCTGGTATTGTTGATGTTAATCTATAAGTGAAACATTATTTAAATCCGTGTGTAAGTTTAAAGGAAATTAAATAAATAAACAAATTTTTGTTTTCAGTAATTATTTTTTTGTAGGTTGGCATCTTGACGAATTTTGCTGGTTATGTTAACAGCATCGAGTTTAGTGGTCAAAAATGTTGACAGAAAATTTCAGCCGAATACGTCAAGCCGTTTGATCTGTGCGCGACGAACAAAATTTAGCGCACATACAGACATACAGACATACATACATACATACATACATACACACAGACAAAGCGCCGATCGAGTTGTATGGAGAGATTCACTCCGCTTCGCTGCGCTCATCTAACTAGGAAAACGCATTGCGTTGCCAGATGAGCGATGTTTTTCAATGTATCAAATCAAATAAATCATTTGCATATCATATTACTCTTAAAAAAAAAAAAACTTTATAATAAACATATGATTTTTTTACAAGATGGCGGATCAAGTAACAACCTTATTACTTAAGTATATTTTTTCTTGATATGTTGCCAATAAATGCACGAAATATTATTTAAATCCGTTTAGAAGTTTTCATAAAGAAATTAAAACCTTCAAGTTGATGGATTTCCGCATTATTTCATTCGACCGTGGTGTACTCAATAGGCTCTAATTCATAAACTATTAGACCTATCAGTGTATGAAAAGTTCCATAATGTAGATACAGACTATATCTAAAATGCAATTTTTGTTTAATAATACAATAACTCGCATTTAAACTATAATAATAGCTTTTTAAATTGTCGACCAAGTTTGTTGTTATTTTCTGCATGTTTGCCGTGAAAGTCATAAAACATAACACGTCATTGTAGCCATTCTATGATAGCTATCAAAATTCCAAATACATAGTGAGAAAGGTCTGACTGCGTAAGCCATTTCGGCAGCATACTTTTTGCATCTAACTTCAATGGTCCGCAAATGCGAATCATATCGGTGGAACACTGTACAAACGAAGAAAATGTCTGCAGTAAATAAACAATATTTGTTTATAACACGGCGGGTAAAGCTTTAATTTTGAAACTGTTGTCGAGTGTTGGTACTATTGATGTGGACTTACATATAAAAAATTATTTATATCGGTTTGTAAGTTTTAATTAAATTAAAAAATAACAAAACATGTGTTTCCGTTGTTAATTTTTTGTAGGTTGGCATTTTACGTCATTGTAGCCTTTTTATGACAGCTTTCGAGATTCCAAATAAAAATGAGCAAGGTTTGATTGCGTACGCTATTTTTGTGTTTACTATGTGCATCTTACTGCAAAGATCCGCAAATGCGAACGATATCGGTGGAACACTGTAAAAATGAAGAAATTATTGTTGTAAATAAACAATATTTTTTTATGACATGGCGGATGAACTTACAATTTTGAAACTTTTGTCAACGGTTGGTATTGTTGATGTTAATCTACAAGTGAAACATCATTAACATCCGTTTGTAAGTTTTTATTCAATTAAATAAATAAACAAATTTTATTTTTCAGTAATTAATTTTTTGTAGGTTGGCATCTTGACGAATTTTGCTGGTTATGTTAACAGCATCGAGTTTAGTGGTCACGAACGTTGCCCGAAAATGTCAGCCAAATACGTCAAGCCGTTTGACCTGTGCGCGACGAACAAAATTTAGCGCACATACAGACATACATACAGACATACAGACATACATACAGACACACAGACAAAGCGCCGATCGAGTTGTATGGAGAGATTCACTCCGCTTCGCTACGCTCATCTAACTAGGAAAACGCTCCGCGTTGCCAGATGAGCGAGTTTTTTTTAAGTAAATCAAACATATCATTTGCATATCATATTACTCTTACAAAAATAAATACCTTTATAATGAACACATGATTTTTTAAAAAGATAGTGGTTCAAACTACAAACTTAGAATTTGTGTATATTATTTGCTGATATGTTGCTAATAACTGCACGAAATATTATTTAAATCCGTCAAAAAATTTTCTTAAAATAAATTAAAACCTTTAAATTGATTCTCCAATGTATTTCCGCATAATTTCATTCGACCGTGGTCTACTCAATAGGCTCTAATTCATAAACTATTAAACCTATCAGTGTATGGAAAAATCCATAATGTAGATACAGACTATAACTAAAATGTTATTTTAATTAATTATACTATAACCCGCTTTTAAATCATAATAAAAGCTTTTTAATTTGTCGACCAATTTCGTTGTTAGCATTTGCATGTTTGCCGTGAAGGTCATTAAATATAACACGTCATTGTAGCCATTCTATGATAGCTATCACAAATCCAAATACATAGTGAGAAAGGTCTGACTGCGTTAGCCATTTCGGCAGCATACTATGTGCATCTAACTTCAATGGTCCGCAAATGCGAATCATATCGGTGGAACACTGTAAAAACGAAGAAAATTACTTTCGTAAATAAACAATATTTGTTTATAACATGGCGGTTGAAGCTACAATTTTGAAACTGTTGTCGTGTGTTAGTTCTATGGATGTGGACTCATATATAAAAAATTATTTATATCGGTGTGTAAGTTTTAATTTAATTAAATAAATAACAAAACATGTGTTTCAGTTGTTAATTTTTTGTAGGTTGGCATCTTTCGTCATTGTAGCCATTCTATGACAGATATCGAAATTCCAAATAATATTGCATAGGTATTGTTACGTACGCTATGTTTGGTGTATACTATGTGCATCTAACTGCAATAGTCCGCAAATGCAAATCATATCGGTGGAACACTGTAAAAATGAAGAAATTATTGTAGTAAATAAACAATATTTTTTTATAGCATGGCGGATAAACATACAATTTTGAAACTTTTGTCAAGTGTTGGTACTGTTGATGTTAATCTACAAGTGAAACAATATTTAAATCCGTTTGTAAGTTTTCATTTAATGAAATAAATAAACAATTTTGTTTTTTCAGTAATTAATTTTTTGTAGGTTGGCATCTTGACGAATTTTCCTGGTTATGTTAACAGCATCGAGTTTAGTAGTCACAAATGTTGCCCAAAAATTTCAGCAAAATACGTCAAGCCGTTTGACCTGTGCGCAAAGAACAAAATTTAGCGCACATACAGACAGACACACATACATACATACATACAGACACACAGACAAAGCGCCGATCGAGTTGCATGGAGAGATTCACTCCGCTTCGCTACGCTCATCTAATAAATGGACTTTATTTGTAAAACTGTGTACATTTTACAAAACGGCGAGGTTCGAGCATGTTGCTCGCTCTTCCACCTAACCTTGCACGGTATATGGTATTGCTTCCGTGATTAGTTACTAGGAAAACGCTCCGCGTTGCCAGATGAGCGATTTTTTTCAATGTAGGCTCTCAAATCAAATAAATCGTTTGCATATCATATTACTCTTTTAAAAAAAAAAATACCTTTATAATAAACATATGATTTTTTTACAAGATGGCGGATCAAGTTACATCCTTATAACTTAAGTATATTATTTCTTGATATGTTGCTAATAGATGCACGAAATATTATTCAAATCCGTTAAGAAGTTTTCTTTAAAGAAATTAAAACCTTCAAGTTGATGGATTTCCGCATAATTTCATTCGACCGTGGTCTACTCAATAGGCTCTAATTCATAAACTATTACACCTATCAGTGTATGGAAAAATTCATAATGTAGATACAGACTATATCTAAAATGTTATATTAATTTATCATACAATTACTCGCTTTTAAATCATAATAAAAGCTTTTTAATTTGTCGTCCAAGTTCGTTGTTAACATTTGCATGTTTGCCGTGAAGGTCATTAAATATAACACGTCATTGTAGCTATTCTATGATAGCTATCAAAATTCCAAATACATAGTGAGAAAGGTCTGATTGCGTAAGCCATTTCGGTAGCATACTATGTGCATCTAACTTCAATGGTCCGCAAATGCGAATCATATCGGTGGAACACTGTAAAAACGAAGAAAACTACTGCCGTAAATAAACAATATTTGTTTATAACATGGCGGTTAAAGCTACAATTTTGAAACTCTTGTCGTGTGTTAGTACTATTGATGTGGACTTATAAATAAAAAATTATTTATATCGGTATGTAAGTTTTAATTTAATTAAATAAATAACAAAACATGTGTTTCAGTTGTTAATTTTTTGTAGGTTGGCATCTTACGTCATTGTAGCCATTCTATGACAGCTATTGAAATTTCAAATAATATTGCATAGGTATTGTTACGTACGCTATGTTTGGTGTATACTATGTGCATCTAACTGCAATAGTCCGCAAATGCGAATCATATCGGTTGGACACTGTAAAAATGAAGAAATTATAGTAGTAAATAAACAATATTTTTTTATAACATTGCGGATAACCTTACAATTTTGAAACTTTTGACAAGTGTTGGTACCATTAATGGTAATCTACATGTGAAACATTATTTAAATCCGTATGTAAGTTTTCATTTAATTGAATAAATAAACAAATTTTATTTTTCAGCAATTATTTTTTTGTAGGTTGGCATCTTAACGAATTTTTCTGGTTATGTTAACAGCATCGAGTTTAGTGGTCCCGAACGTTGCCCGAAAATTTCAGCAAAATACGTCAATCCGTTTGACCTGTGCGCGACGAACAAAATTTAGCGCACATACACACACACACACAGACAAAGCGCCGATCGAGTTGTATGGAGAGATTCACTCCGCTTCGCTACGCTCATCTAACTAGGAAAACGCTCCGCGTTGCCAGATGAGCGATTTTTTTTTTTTTTTTTAGTAAATTAAATAAATATTTTGCACATCATACACCGCTTAAAAAATATACTTTGATAACAAACATATGATTTTTTTACAAGATGGCGGTTTAAGTTACAATCTTAGAATTTCTGTATATTATTTCTCGATATGTTGCTTATAATTACACAAAATATTATTTAAATCCGTTTAAAATTTTTCTTTAAATAAATTAAAACCTCCAAGTTGATTTTTCAATGGATTTCCGCATAATTTCATTCGACCGTGGTCTACTCAAAAGGCTCTAATTAATAAACTATTAAAGTTATCTGTGTATAGAAAACTCCACAATGTAGATACTGGCTAGATCTAAAATGTGATAGTGTTTTATTATACAATAACCGCATTTAAATCATAATAAAAGCTTTTTAATTTGTCTACAAAGTTCGTTGTTAACATTTGCATTTTTGCCGTGAAAGTCATTAAACATAACACGCCATTGTTGCCATTCTATTAACGTTATCGAAATTCCAAAAGTAGTTTCAGAAAGGTCTCTTTGTACACGCCATTCGCCATGCATAGTATGTGCATCTAACTTCAATGGTCCTCAAATGAGAATCGTATAAGTGGAGCACTGTTAAGAAACCAATGTAAGTTCCCGTAAATAGAAACTAAATATTTTTTTACTAAATGGCGGTTAAAGTTATAGTTCCAAAACTTTTATCCGGTGTCGACATTGTTAGTTTCAATATTTATTTAAAACATTATTTAAATCTGTACATAAGTTTCAATAAAACAAAAATAAAACTGTATTTTTTTCACTAATTAATTGTTTGCAGGTTGGCATCTTGACGGATTTTGCTGATTATGTTAACAGCATCTATTTTAGTGGTCACAAATGTTGACCGAAAATTTCAGCCAAATCCGTCAAGCCGTTTGACCTGTGCGCGACGAACAAAATTTAGCGCACATACAGACACACACACACACAGACAAAGCGCCGATCGAGTTGTATGGAGAGATTCACTCCGCTTCGCTGCGCTCATCTAACAAAATACAAAAAATGACAATTAGTCTAATCACTAGGAAAACGCTCCGCGTTGACAGATGAGCGATTTTTTTCAATGTATCAAATCAAAAAAATCATTTGCATATCATATTACTCTTTTAAAAAACCAAATACCTTTTTAATAAACATATGATTTTTTTACAAGATGGCGGATCAAGTTACAACCTTAAAACTTAAGTATATTTTTTCTTGATATGTTGCTAATAAATGCACGAAATATTATTAAAATCCGTTAAGAAGTTTTCTTTACAGAAATTAAAACCTTCAAGTTGATGGATTTCTGCATAATTTCATTCGACCGTGGTCTACTCAATAGGCTCTAACTCATAAACTATTAAACCTATCTGTGTATGGAAAGTTCCATAATGTAGATAAAGACTATATCAAAAATGTATTATTAACTAGGAAAACGCTCCGCGTTGCCAGATGAGCGATTTTTTTCAATGTATCAAATCAAATAAATCATTTGCATATCATATTACTCTTTAAAAAAAAAAAAACCTTTATAATAAACATTTGATTTTTTTACAAGATGGCGTATCAAGTTACATCCTTATAACTTAAGTATATTATTTCTTGATATGTTGCTGATAAATGCACGAAATATTATTTAAATCCGTTAAGAAGTTTTCTTTAAAGAAATTAAAACCTTCAAGTTGATGGATTTCCGCATAATTTCATTCGACCGTGGTCTACTCAATAGGCTCTAATTCATAAACTATCAAACCTATCAGTGTAAGGAAAGTTTCATAATGTAGATACAGACTATATCTAATATTTATTATTGTTTAATCATACAATAACTCGCTTTTAAATCATAATAAAAGCTTTTTAATGTGTCGACCAAGTTCGTTGTTAACTTTTGAGTGTTTACCGTGAACGTCATAAAACATAACACGTCATTGTGGCCATTCTATGATAGCTATCAAAATTCCAAATACATTGTAAGAAAGGTCTGACTTCGTAAGCCATTTCGGCAGCATACTATGTGCATCTTACTTCAATGGTCCGCAAATGCGAATAATATCGGTGGAACACTGTAAAAACGAAGAAAATTACTGCCGTAAATAAACAATATTTGTTTATAACATGGCGGTTAAAGTTAAAATTTTGAAACTGCTGTCGCGTGTTGGTACTATTGATGTGGAATTATATATAAAAAATTATTTATATCGGTTTGTTAGTTTAAATTTAATTAAATAAATAAGAAAACATGTGTTTTAGTTGTTAATTTTTTGTAGGTTGGCATCTTACGTCATTGTAGCCTTTCTATGACAGCTATCGACATTCCAAATAATAATGAGAAAGGTATGATTGCTTACACTATTTTTGTGTTTACTATGTGCATCTAACTGCAAAAATCCGCAAATGCGAATGATATCGGTGGAACACTATAAAAATGAAAAAATCATTACCGTAAAGAAACAACATTTTTTTATAACATGGCGGATGAACTTACAATTTTGAAACTATTATCGAGCGTTGGTTCTATTGATGGGAACCTACAAGTCAAACTTTATTTAAATCCGTTTGTAAGTTTTCATTTAATTAAATAAATAAACAAATTTTATTTCTCAGTAATTAATTTTTTGTAGGTTGGCATCTTGACGAATTTTGCTGGTTATGTTAACAGCATCGAGTTTAGTAGTCACGAACGTTGCCCGAAAGGTTCAGCCAAATACGTCAAGCCGTTTGACCTGTGCGCGACGAACACAATTTAGCGCACATACAGACATACATACATACATACATACATACAGACATACAGACACACAGACAAAGCGCCGATCGAGTTGTATGGAAAGATTCACTTCGCTTCGCTACGCTCATCTAATTAATCATACAATAACCCGCTTTTAAATCATAATAAAAGCTTTTTAATTTGTCGACCAAGTTCGTTGTTAACATTTGCATGTTTGCCGTGAAGGTCATTAAATATAACACGTCATTGTAGCCATTCTATGATAGCTATCAAAATTCCAAATAGATAGTGAGAAAGGTCTGACTGAGTAAGCCATTTCGGCAGCATACTATGTACATCTAACTTCAATGGTCCGCAAATGCGAATCATATCGGTGGAACACTGTAAAAACGAAAAAAATTACTTCCGTAAATAAACAATATTTGTTTAAAACATGGCGGTTGAAGCTACAATTTTGAAACTGTTGTCGTGTGTTGGTACTATTGATGTGGACTTACATATAAAAAATTATTTATATCAGTGTGCAAGTTTTAATTTAATTAAATAAATAACAAAACATGTGTTTCAGTTGTTAATTTTTTGTAGGTTGGCATCTTACGTCATTGTAGCCTTTTTAAGACAGCTATCGACATTTCAAATAATAACGAGAAAGCTATGATTGCGTACGCTATTTTTATGTTTACTATGTGCATCTTACTGCAAAGATCCGCAAATGCGAACGATATCGGCTGAACACTGTAAAAATGAAGAAATTATTGTTGTAAATAAACAATATTTTTTTATGACATGACGGGTAAACTTACAATTTTTAAACTATTGTCAAGTGTTGAGACTATTAATGTTAACCTACAAGTGAAACAAAATTAAAATCCGTGTGTAAGTTTTAATTTAATTAAATAAATAAACAAATTTTGTTTTTCAGTAATTATTTTTTGGTAGGTTGGCATCTTGACGAATGTTGCTGGTTATGTTAACAGCATCGAGTTTAGTGGTCACAAATGTTGCCCGAAAATTTCAGCAAAATACGTCAAGCCGTTTGACCTGTGCGCGACGAACAAAATTTGGCGCACATACAGACAGACATACATACAGACACACAGACAAAGCGCCGATCGAGTTGTATGGAGAGATTCACTCCGCTTCGCTACGCTCATCTAACTAGGAAAACGCTCCGCGTTGACAGATGAGCGATTTTTTCAATGTATCAAATCAAATAAATCATTTGCATATCATATTACTCTTTAAAAAAAAATACCTTTATAATAAACATATGATTTTTTACAACATGGCGGATCAAGTTACAACCTTATAACTTAACTATATATTATTTCTTGATATGTAGCTAATAAATGCACGAAATATTATTAAAATCCGTTAAAAAGATTTCTTTAAAGAAATTAAAACCTTCAAGTTGATGGATTTTCGCATAATTTCATTCGACCGTGGTCTACTCAATAGGCTCTAATTCATAAACTATTAAACTTATTCGTGTATGGAAAGTTCCATAATGTAGATACAGACTATATCTAAAATGTAATATTAATAATTCACACAATAACCCGCTTTTAAATCATAATAAAAGCTTTTTAATTTGTCGACCAAGTTCGTTGTTTACATTTGCATGTTTGCCGTGAAGGTCATAAAACATAACACGTCATTGTAGCCATTCTATGATAGCTATCAAAATTCCAAATACATAGTGAGAAAGGTCTGACTGCGTAAGCCATTTCGGCAGCATACTATGTACATCTAACTTTAACGGTCCGCAAATGCGAAGCATATCGGTGGAACACTGTAAAAACGAAGAAAATTACTGCCGTAAATAAACAATATTTGTTTATAACATGGCGGTTAAAGCTACAATTTTGAAACTGTTGTCAAGTGTTGGTACTATTGATGTGGACCTACATATAAAACATCATTAATATCCGTGTGTAAGTTTTAATTAAAATAAATAAATAACAAAACACGTGTTTCAGTTGTTAATTTTTTGTAGGTTGGCATCTAATGTCATTGTAGCCATTCTATGACAGCTATCGAAATTCCAAATAATAGTGCAGAGGTATTGTTACGTACGCTATTTTTGGTGTATACTATGTGCATCTAATTGCAAAAGTCCGCAAATGCGAATCATATCGGCGGAACACTGTAAAAATGAAGAAATTATTGTTGTAAATAAACAATATTTTTTTATAACATGGCGGATAAACGTACAATTTTGAAATTATTGTCAATTGTTGGTACGGTTTATGTTAACCTACATGATAAACATTATTTAAATCCGTTGGTAAGTTTTCGTTTAATTAAATAAATAAACAAATTTTATTTTTCAGTAATTAATTTTTTGTAGGTTGGCATCTTGACGAATTTTGCTGGTTATGTTAACAGCATCGAGTTCAGTGGTCACAAACGTTGCCCGAAAATTTCAGCCAAATACGTCAAGCCGTTTGACCTGTGCGCGACGAACAAAATTTAGCGCACATACAGACATACAGACATACAGACGCACAGACAAAGCGCCGATCGAGTTGTATGGAGAGATTCACTCCGCTTCGCTACGCTCATCTAATCACTAGGAAAACGCTCCGCGTTGACAGATGAGCGATTTTTTCAATGTATCAAATCAAATAAATCATTTGCATATCATATTACTCTTTAAAAAAAAATACCTTTATAATAAACATATGATTTTTTACAACATGGCGGATCAAGTTACAACCTTATAACTTAACTATATATTATTTCTTGATATGTAGCTAATAAATGCACAAAATATTATTAAAATCCGTTAAAAAGATTTCTTTAAAGAAATTAAAACCTTCAAGTTGATGGATTTTCGCATAATTTCATTCGACCGTGGTCTACTCAATAGGCTCTAATTCATAAACTATTAAACTTATTCGTGTATGGAAAGTTCCATAATGTAGATACAGACTACATCTAAAATGTAATATTAATTAATCATACAAAAATCCACTTTTAAATCATAATAAAAGCTTTTTAATTTGTCGACCAAGTTCGTTGTTAACATTTGCATGTTTGCCGTGAACGTTATTAAATATAACACGTCATTGTAGCCATTCTATGATAGCTATCAAAATTCCAAATACATAGTGAGAAAGGTCTGACTGCGTAAGCCATTTCGGTAGCATACTATGTGCATCTAACTTCAATGGTCCGCAAATGCGAATCATATCGGTGGAACACTGTAAAAACGAAGAAAATTACTGCCGTAAATAAACAATATTTGTTTATAATATGGCGGTTGAAGCTACAATTTTGAAACTGTTGTCGTGTGTTGGTACTATTGATGGGGACTTGAATATAAAAAATTATTAATATCGGTGTGTAAGTTTTAATTTAATTAAATAAATAACAAAACATGTGTTTCAGTTGTTAATTTTTTGTAGGTTGGCATCTTACGTCATTGTAGCCATTCTATGACAGCTATCGAAATTCTAAATAATAGTGCATAGGAACTGTTACGTACGCTATGTTTGTTGTATACTATGTGCATCTAACTGCAATAGTCCGCAAATGCGAATCATATCGGTGGAACACTGTAAAAATGAAGAAATTATTGTAGTAAATAAACAATATTTTTTTATAATATGGCGGATAAACTTACAATTTTGAAACATTTGTCAAGTGTTGGTACCGTTGATAGTAATCTACAAGTGAAACATCATTAAAATCCGTTTGTAAGTTTTCATTTAATTAAATAAATAAACAAATTTTATTTTTCAGTAATTAATTTTTTTAAGGTTGGCATCTTGACGAATTTTCCTGGTTATGTTAACAGCATCGAGTTTAGTGGTCACAAACGTTGCCCGAAAATTTCAGCCAAATACGTCAAGCCGTTTGACCTGTGCGCGACGAACAAAATTTAGCGCACATACAGACATACAGACATACAGACACACAGACAAAGCGCCGATCGAGTTGTATGGAGAGATTCACTCCGCTTCGCTACGCTCATCTAATTATAACTAGGAAAACGCTCCGCGTTGCCAGATGAGCGATTTTTTTAAAGTAAATCAAACATATCATTTGCATATCATATCACTCTTACAGCAACAAAAATACCTTTATAATGTACACATGATTTTTCAAAAAGATGGTGGTTCAAGTTACAACCTTAGAATTTGTGTATATTATTTGTCGATATGTTGCTAATAACTGCACGAAATATTGTTAAAATCCGTCAAGAATTAAAACCTTCAAGTTCATTTAAATGGATTTTCGCATAATTTCATTCGACTGTGGTCCACTCAATAGGCTCTAATTCATAAACTATTAAACCTATCAGTGTATGGAAAGTTCCATAATGTAGATACAGACTATATCTAAAATGTAATATTAATTAATCACACAATTACCCGCTTTAAAATCATAATAAAAGCTTTTTAATTTGTCGACCAAGTTCGTTGTTAACATTTGCATTTTTGCCGTGAAAGTCATAAAACATAACACGTCATTGTAGCCATACTATGCTAGCTATCAAAATTCCAAATACACAGTGAGAAAGGTCTGACTGCGTAAGCCATTTCGGCAGCATACGATGTGCATCTAACTTCAATGGTCCGCAAATGCGAATCATATCGGTGGAACACTGTAAAAATGAAGAAATTAATAGCCGTAAACAAACAATATTTTTTTACAACATGGCGGTTGAAGCTACAATTTCGAAACTATTGTTAGGTGTTGGTACTATTGATGTGGACCTACATATAAAAAATAATTTATATCCGTGTGTAAGTTTTAATTAGATTAAATTAATAAAAAAAACGTTTTTCATTAACTCATTTTTTGTAGGTTGGCATCTTACGTCATTGTAGCCTTTTTATGACAGCTTTCAAGATTCCAAATGAAATTGAGAAAATTATGATTGCGTACACTATTTTTGTGTTTCTTATGTGCATCTTACTGCAAAGATCCGCAAATGCGAACGATATCGGTGGAACACTGTAAAAATGAAGAAATTATTGTTGTAAATAAACAATATTATTTTATGACACGACGGGTAAACTTACAATTTTTGAAACTATTGTCAAGTGTTGAGACTATAGATGTTAACCTACAAGTGAAACATTATTAAAATCCGTGTGTAAGTTTTAATTTAATTAAATAAATAAACAAATTTTATTTTTCAGTAATTTTTTTTTTGTAGGTTGGTATCTTGACAAATTTTGCTGGTTATGTTAACAGCATCGAGTTTAGTGGTCACAAACATTGCCCGAAAATTTCAGTCAAATACGTCAAGCCGTTTGACCTGTGCGCGACGAACAAAATTTAGCACACATACAGACATACATACAGACATACATACATACAGACACACAGACAAAGCGCCGATCGAGTTGTATGGAGAGATTCACTCCGCTTCGCTACGCTCATCTAACTAGGAAAACGCTCCGCGTTGACAGATGAGCGTTTTTTTTAAATGTAGCAAATCAAATTAATCATTTGCATATCATATATTACTCTTTAAAAAAAAAATACCTTTATAATAAACATATGATTTTTTTTCAAGATGGCGGATCAAGTTACAACCTTATTACTTAAGTATATTATTTCTTGATATGTTGCTAATAAATACACGAAATATTATTTAAATCCGTTTAGAAGTTTTCTTTAAAGAAATTAAAACCTTCAAGTTGATGGATTTCCACATAATTTCTTTCGACCGTGGTCTACTCAATAGGCTATAATTCATAAACTATTAAACCTATCAGTGTTTGAAAAGTTCCATAATGTAGATACAGACTATATCTAAAATGAAATTTTGTTTAATTATACAATAACTCGCATTTAAACTATAATAATAGCTTTTTAAATTGTCGACCAAGTTTGTTGTTATTTTCTGCATGTTTGCCGTGAAAGTCATAAAACATAACACGTCATTGTAGCCATTCTATGATAGCTATCAAAATTCCAAATACATTGTGAGAAAGGTCTGACTGCGTAAGCCATTTCGGCAGCATACTATGTGCATCTAACTTCAATGGTCCGCAAATGCGAATCATATCGGTGGAACACTGTAAAAACGAAGACAGATATAGCTGAAAATAAACAATATTTTTTTACAACATGGCGGCTAAAGCTGCAATTTTGAAACTGTGGTCAAGTGTTGATACTATTAATGCGAACTTACAAATAAAAAAATATTTATATCGGAGTGTAAGTTTTAATTTAATAAAATAAATAACAAAACATGTGTTTCAGTTGTTAATTTTTTGTAGGTTGGCATCTTACGTCATTGTAGCCATTCTATGACATTTATCGAAATTCCAAAATAAACCGAGAAAGGTATGATTGCGTACGCTATTTTTGTGTTAACTATGTGCATCTTACTGCAAAGATCCGCAAATGCGAACGATATCGGTGGAACCTTGTAAAAATGAAGAAATTATTGTTGTAAATAAACAATATTTTTTTATGACATGACGGGTAAACTTATAATTTTGAAACTTTTGTCAAGTGTTGGTATTGTTGATGTTAATCTACAAGTGAAACATAAGTAAAATCTGTGCTTTAGTTTTAATTTATTTAAATAAATAAACAAATTTTGTTTTTCAGAAATTAATTTTTTGTAGGTTGGCATCTTGACGAATTTTGCTGGTTATGTTAACAGCATCGAGTTTAGTGGTCACAAATGTTGACCGAAAATTTCAGCCAAATACGTCAAGCCGTTTGACCTGTGCGCGACGAACAAAATTTAGCGCACATACATACAGACATACATACATACAGACATACATACACACAGACAAAGCGCCGATCGAGTTGTATGGAAAGATTCACTCCGCTTCGCTACGCTCATCTAATCAAATCAAATAAACTAGGAAAACGCTCCGCGTTGCCAGATGAGCCTTTTTTTTTTTAGTAAATCAAACAAATCTTTTGCATATCATATAACGCTTAAAAAATATACTTTTATAATAAACATGTGTTTTTTTCAAAAGATGGCGGGATAAGTAACAACCTTAGAATTAATTTGTGTATATTATTTCTGGATATGTTGCTAATAATAACACGAAATATTATTTAAATCCGTTAAGAAAGTTTCTTCAAATAAATTGAAACCTTCAAGTTGATTTTTCAATGGATTTCCGCATAATTTCATTCGACCGTGGTCTACTCAATAGGCTCTAATTCATTAACTATTAAACTTATTTGTGTGTAGAAAGTTCCATAATGTAGATACAGGCTAGATCTAATATGTGTTTTTGTTGAATCATACAATAACAGCATTTAAACCATGATAAAAGCTATTTAAATCGTCGACAAACTTCGTTGTTAACTTTTGCGTGTTTGCCGTAAAAGTCATCCAAACATACCACGCCATTGTCGCCATTCTGTTAAAGGTATCGAAATTCCAAAAGTAGTTTGAGAAAGGTCTCTTCATACACGCCATTCGCCATGCATAGTATGTGCATCTAACTTCAATGGTCCTCAAATGAGAATCATTTAAGTGGAACACTGTAAAGAAACCAATGAAAATTCCCGTAAATAGAAACTAAATATTTTTTTACAAAATGGCGGTTGAAGTTACAATTCCGAAACTTTTATTCAGTATCGATATGGTTGGTTTGGATGTTAATATAAAACATCATTAAAATCTGTTTATAACTTTCAATTTAAAAAAAATAAAACGGACATTTTTTCCCTAATTAATTTTTTGTAGGTTGGCATCTTGACGGATTTGGCTGATTATGTTAACAGCATCGAGTTTAGTGGTAACAAATGTTCACAGAAAATTTCAGCCAAATACGCCAAGCCGTTTTACCTGTGCGCGACGAACAAAATTTAGCGCACATACATACATACGTACACACAGACAAAGCGCCGATCGAGTTGTATGGAAAGATTCACTCCGCTTCGCTACGCTCATCTAATCATTTGCGTAATATCATATTACTCTTTAAAAAAAAATTTTCTTTATAATAAACATATGATTTTTTTACAAGATGGCGGATCAAGTTACAACCTTATAACTTAAGTTTATTATTTCTTGATATGTTGCTAATAAATGCACGAAATATTATTTAAATCCGTTAAGAAGTTTTCTTTAAAGAAATTAAAACCTTCCAGTTGATGGATTTCCGCATAATTTCATTCGACCGTGGTCTACTCAAAAGGCTCTAATTCATAAACTATTAAATCTATCAGTGTATGGAAAAATTCATAATGTAGATACAGACTATATCTAAAATGTAATACTGTTGAATCATACAATAACCCGCTTTTAAATCATAATAAAAGCTTTTTAATTTGACGACCAAGTTCGTTGTTTACATTTGCATGTTTGCCGTGAAGGTCATAAAACATAACACGTCATTGTAGCCATTCTATGATAGCTATCAAAATTCCAAATACATAGTGAGAAAGGTCTGACTGCGTAAGCCATATCGGCAGCATACTATGTGTATCTAACTTTAACGGTCCGCAAATGCGAAGCATATCGGTGGAACACTGTAAAAACGAAGAAAATTACTGCCGTAAATAAACAATATTTGTTTATAACATGGTGGTTAAAGCTACAATTTTGAAACTGTTGTCAAGTGTTGGTACTATTGATGTGGAGCTACATAAAAATAATCTTTAATATCAGTGTGTAAGTTTTAATTAAAATAAATAAATAACAAAACACGTGTTTCAGTTGTTAATTTTTTGTAGGTTGGCATCTAATGTCATTGTAGCCATTCTATGACAGCTATCGAAATTCCAAATAATAGTGCAGAGGTATTGTTACGTACGCTATTTTTGGTGTATACTATGTGCATCTTACTGCAAAGATCCGCAAATGCGAACGATATCGGTGGAACACTGTAAAAATGAAGAAATTATTGTTGTAAATAAACAATATTTTTTTATGACATGACGGGTAAACTTACAATTTTGAAACTATTGTCAAGTGTTTAGACTATTGATGTTAACCTACAAGTGAAACAAAATTAAAATCCGTGTGTTAGTTTTAATTTAATTAAATAAATAAACAAATTTTGTTTTTCAGTAATTATTTTTTTGTAGGTTGGCATCTAGACGAATTTTGCTGGTTATGTTAACAGCATCGAGTTTAGTGGTCACGAATGTTGCCCGAAAATTTCAGCAAAATACGTCAAGCCGTTTGACCTGTGCGCGACGAACAAAATTTGGCGCACATACAGACAGACATACATACATACATACATACAGACACACAGACAAAGCGCCGATCGAGTTGTATGGAGAGATTCACTCCGCTTCGCTACGCTCATCTAATAACTATTCTAGACTAGGAAAACGCTCCGCGTTGCCAGATGAGCGAGTTGGTTCAATGTTTTAAAGCAAACAAATCTTTTGAATATCATATTTCTCTTTAAAAAAAAAAAATAATATCTTTATAATAAACATGATTTTTTTACAAGATGGCGGATATAGTTACAACCTTATAACTTAAGTATATTATTTCTTAATATGTTGCTAATAAATGCACAAAAGATTATTTAAATCCGTCAAGAAGTTTTTTTTAAGAAATTAAAACCTTCAAGTTGATGGATTTCCGCATAATTTCATTCGACCGTGGTCTACTCAATAGGCTCTAATTCATAAACTATTAAACACATCAGTGTATGGAAAGTTCCATAATGTAGATACAGACTAAATCTAAAATGTAATATTGTTTAATCATACAATAACTCGCATTTAAACTATAATAATAGCTTTTTAAATTGTGGACCAAGTTTGTTGTTATTTTCTGCATGTTTGCCGTGAAAGTCATAAAACATAACACGTCATTGTAGCCATCCTATGATAGCTATTAAAATTCCAAATACATAGTGAGAAAGGTCTGACTGCGTAAGCCATTTCTGCAGCATACTATGTGCATCTAACTTCAATGGTCCGCAAATGCGAATCATATCGGTGGAACACTGTAAAAATGAAGAAATACATAGCCGTAAATAAACAATATTTTTTTATACCATGGCGGTTGTAGCTACAATTTTGAAACTATTGTCAAGTGTTGGAACTAATAATGTGGACCTACATATAAAAAATCATTAATATCCGCGTGTAAGTTTTAATTAGATTAAATTAATAAAAAAACATGTGTTTCAGTTGTTAATTTTTTGTAGGTTGGCATCTTACGTCATGATAGCCTTTTTATGACAGCTATCGAGATTCCAAATAATAATGAGAAAGGTATGATTGCGTACAATATTTTTGTGTTTACTATGTGCATCTTATTGCAAAGATCCGCAAATGCGAATGATATCGGTGGAACACTGTAAAAATGAAAAAATTATTACCGTAAAGAAACAATATTTTTTTATAACATGGCGGATGAACTTACAATTTTGAAACTTTTGTCAACTGTTGGTACCGTTAATGGTAATCTACAAGTGAAACATCATTAAAATCCGTTGGTAAGTTTTCATTTAATTATATAAATAAACAATTTTTATTTTTTAGTAATTAATTTTTTGAAGGTTGGCATCTTGACGAATTTCGCTGGTTATGTTAACAGCATCGAGTTTAGTGGTCACAAATGTTGCCCGAAAATTTCAGCCAAATACGTCAAGCCGTTAGACCTGTGCACGACGAACAAAATTTAGCGCACACACATACAGACATACATACATACATACACACAGACAAAGCGCCGATCGAGTTGTATGGAGAGATTCACTCCGCTTCGCTACGCTCATCTAATTAACACTAAAAAACCTCATTATGAAATTACTAATGTAAAAAATAGACAAACCAATCAACACGATTGGCTCAGATGTATTACAGAAATAAAACAAAACAAGTAATATATAATAGACATACAAACTAACAACATTGTCAGCTGGTTTACAATCAAATTACTTGAAACCAATTTGGTAACACTTATCATTTACTTACGCACATACTTAAAAACCACGCTGATGCATTAGAAAAAAAAGGAAAGATATACAAAATGTAAAAGGTAAACAAAACATGCCACACAATTGACACCCGCTTCACTTTAAGAGCGGTATTTTTTTAGCAAACATAGTACAGTAAACGCGATTCACAGTTTCTTTATAATGAAATTACTAATGAAGAAAATAGACAAACCAATCAACACGATTGACTCAGCTGTATTACAGAAATAAAACATAACATGTAACATATACTAAACATACAAGCAAACAACATTGTCAGCTGGTTGACAATCAAATTACTTGAAACCAATTAGGTACCACTTATTATTTAGGCCTACCAATGTCCTGAGTGTAACAATATATATGTAGACTGCTTATTAAAATCAAAACTAATATACACGCGAACATAAATAAAGAAAGGGAAGAACCAATTATGAAAATGATTACTTTATTTTATTTTCTTTCTTTTAAAAAGTCAAGTATCTATTACTATTATAATTTGTATTACCTTCATTCTTACTTTATCTGTGCATTTTTGCATATTTAGGATATTTTGCATATTTAGCTAATCTGGATACAAATTGTTTACTGTATATTGTGAACGTCTTGGCATTTCCATTGAAACGATGCGGGGCTTCAAACTAAAGTCTATTCTTCTTTTCTCTCTGAGAAGTGAGTAGAAAAACCGTTTTTCTCAACGTTACTATTTTGTTCATCCCTAATAGTGATGTTCTGACGGCCGCAACCTGTCACCGAGGGTTTATCGACTAACAGATCTGAAGTTATTTGCAAGACGCAGCGAAGACAGATAGTCCACCTGTCATCTGATGACGAGGGTACTAGATTTATATCGCATAACTGATATTAATGTACAAATTCTATTTTTTTTAATATGTGTTATGTCATTGCAATACTCAGAAAAATAAAAATGGCATTAAAAAGTATGCCGAATTAAATTTTTTATTGACATTTTAATCAAAAAATTAGGTACTGGTCATATTAAATAATCTGCCAATAACACAAACAAGATTTGTTTTAACTGCATCAAAACAGTCTTGTTTATTTGCAATAATATGATAACGGAGGATAAATGACTACAGATGAAAACCAGAGAGCGGGATTCTAGCCGAATGGAGTTTCGAACATATTACTATATGAGGGAATTTTTATGAAAGCGAATATATTGTTTATACGAATACCATCCATAGTTCAGTAAATAGAAACGAGCGGAATGTCAGAATTATGTGTAGACCAGCTAAATAAATTGGGGAATTCGGAATTAATTCAAACTAGATATACGCCGATATTCTAGTCTTGCGACACGACAAAATTATTCCACACAAAGAACTCCAGTTGCATGTGGGCTTGTAAAATAATCAATAATTTAGTTCGTTAGTTATTGAAGTTTTAGGGCGCATTTATGAGGAATTCTTAATTCCCATATTATTCATATAGGACTTCAATGTGTTTAGTTAACAGCAATAAAAGACCCTGTTCGCTATTAACCCGGTCTGATATAAAACCCGCTATGTCCAATGATGGAAACGAAAACAATATATAAGCAGAAACGGCTGAAATACTTTGGATATTTACTATCAATATTTACTATCGTTGTTAAAATAGTCAATTGAAATACTTTAATCTCGTAAGTATCCACTGACAGTAACATAATAAATTGATTGTAATATGCGATATATAGAATATTTTACGTTATCTCATAGTCATACATAATGGAAATTTGATGAAAAATTATGGAAATCTTTGGTCTCGTTCCAATAATCTCAATAATAGTTCGGTTCTTACGATTTTGTTCAACACACATCTGCTGCAGGTTGTATTCCTCATTTTAACTGGTGTTAAGCAGGTATACGATTCAATCTCAGCATTTGCCGTGCAGGTGAAGAGATCCTTCAAAAACCTTCTTTATGTGATTATCGGCAGCGTGAATGGAACTCCCAAATTAATGTCACTGTCCCATGTTATCGCTGAACACCTATGTCGGTGGTCTGATACCAATCAAGTCACTCACGCTCACAGCTCGAGTCCGTAAACTATTGCTTCAAATGTTGGTACAAACCCATGTTGACGCTGACTTGTTAACCACAGGTTTTTTTAATGACAATCCTTTGATTAATTCGTGATTTCAAAGTCCTCTGAGCTTTAGGTCCTGTAGCGATATAACCTAGACTCAAAGAGGCTTCTATCTTTGAACCCATACGCAAACAAATACTAGACAATAATTACAGTTGTAAGGTTTCCTGAATGACCAGTGTTTGAACAAAGTAGTAGTTTTGCTCATTCTCGACCCGTTTGAGAATCACCACTGTAAATCTATTTTACAACGCTTATATTAGCTTGCTGTGTTTGTCTGTCTGTCTGGACGGAATCTTTGAATCGATATTTCACCTTCTTCTAAATGTCCGATCAAGCTGAAATTTTTCACACATACGTATTTTTAATGACAATACATGAATCAACTGTCATATTTACTAATTTAATTACTTCACCATAATTAATTAATGTTTTATATGGGAATCGATATTTTACCCACTTGCCAACGTCGAATCGAGCTGAAAACAATTAAATAAACGATTAAAAATTAAACAATTTAAAATATAAAAAAATCAAGGTTAGTGGATGATGATCTTGTGTGCATCAATGAACCTTGATATAACATTTGAAAACTGATTTTTAATTGCAATTGAAGAGAATGTGTAGCCTAGGCCTAGTTACTTTGCCAAATTCTCCCATAGCCACATAATCCCACTTTCCGTAAGCATTGTTGGCCAACCGCTGGATCGTGCATGGACGGAACTGTACGAAATTCAAGTTTGTAATGCGAGCAGGCTAGTTTGCGAGTGAAGTTAACAAGCACAAGTACAAAAGTATGCAGTCTTTTAATTTTTTTTTAAACAACGCTTATATTTAAATGCACTAAAAGGTAAAAAATAATTTTCGCCCAACAAATGTTTCCTCACTCGGAAAAAAATAAGCGTTGGGCGCTTTACCTGCATAAACAGCAGAAAACTGTAATCTATGTCAATACCGAAAGCGCCCAACGCTTATTATTTTCCGAGTGAGGCAAACATTTGTTGGGCGAAAATTTATTTTTTATTTTTAAGTGCATTTAAATATAAGCATTGTTTTAAAAAATTATTTGTTCATGTAATATTATTTTACATACAACACAAACGTTATTATATTATACAAAATATAGACTCGTTAGTACTGTTTCTGTAACAGTCAGTTGCGTGTGGCTGGCATAATCTCTACAGTATACTGCGCTTTCTACTTTGCTCATCCAAGTTGTATATTGTTTTCTCTTGCTTGCAGATCATGTTCAAACATTATACGGACACAATGTATTTATCAGAGTCAAAAAAATGATAGTGGTGTTGGGGGGGGGGGGGTGGGTACAAACACAGACAAGAGATAACACCCAACACATTAATTTGGAACGCGATTATGAGTGGCAGTTTAATTAAACCATTTAAACTAGCTTGCCTGCGGTGAGTTAGAAACTTAATTGAAAGAAAACTGGGTTTTCCTTCAAACTAATGGCGGCTTCACATTTCCATACCGCGCGGTAGATTGGAGCGTGGTGACGAATCACAGCGGTTTCCGTCGCGGAAAACCACGCCTATTTTTCCGCGCGGTACTACTTGGCCGAAGTTCATGTTTTGCCGTTGCGGAATGACGTCAGACTACATCACCGCTAACTAAACTATAATAATAAAGCCTTCTAAATGCGAGTGAACGAGAATTTGAGGCATGGTTGAGGTTATAGGACAACTTCTGCTTCAAAAATGTCATTAGAATGCCTTATTATCAACGTACAAAGTTATCACGCCCACACCCCTTGAAGCTAGCAGATCTACCGCGCGGTGAAATCAGCGCGGCAACGCTACGCGGTAAAGTAAATGTGAAGCCGCCATAAAACTTTGGAAAAGGTTATCTTTTTGCTCCGTCTTTTTAAACATGATGTATGGATGTCATGAAGTAATGTTACCGTATAGGGATATCTTCTTGGGCTGCGCTGGAATCTGTGTTTTACCTATTACGTGTCTACGCTGGCGACAAGCCGTCATGTTATGTGGTTTGAAAAACAAAAACGGAATCTAAATCGTTGATTATGAAAATTGTATGATTTTCAACAAATACTTCTTATGTAATTATTCATCCTATTCCTTTCCTATAAAAACTTTGACGATTAGCAAAAAGTACAGCGTATAATGAAACCCTTATGTATCCCATTAAACAAAAAATAGCTTGACTTTACTTGGTTATAAACAAAATAGATTTATTCAGATAATACAATAATACATTAAATAGAAACGTCATGTTATAAATATCCGATAGAGAAAAACAATTGACTGTCAGGTGTTCGACGCACATTGAATGACCTCAACATTAGTAACCACAGCTCCTAAAACTAGTGTATTGAAACCAAACGAATTCGAGAAACACAAGGGTTTAGTGTTTTTCATTTTCATTGAATGTTATGTAATGTAATGTTTGTATGTTTGGGTTTTGTATATTCTTTATTTTCGGTTACGTTTTGCAATGAGTAGCGTAGAATATAATAAGTTGATTCATACAGTTATAGTATAGCTAGGAAGTATATTACCCGAATGAAACGCCCCAATTAATCTTACGACCTCTGCCCCGGCTAAACAACCCGACACCACGTTGGAAGCGATATTAAAATGACCTTACTTCCAATCTCCGGCCACCTTGTAATTTATGTGGGAACCACCGCGCTCTGAATTATGCCGTGGCTTCTCGGTCTATATGATTTATTGCTACAAGGTTGTGGGTCACAGCAGGCTCGCTGCGCCTGACGTATCGCAGGCTGTGACCGCAGACATTGCAGCCACCTAAAAGACTCATCATTTAGAGTTGACTCTAATAAAGGAGAAGTCAGGTGAAAAACTAAAATATCACCAATGAGTCAAGTGCATGAAATTCAGTTATGTGTAAAATAAAATTGATATAGGTTGCTTCAATCCAAGAAAAAAATAGTGAATATTTTGCTTTTCTACTAGGTTTACTGCGCCAGCTCTGCTGCATTTTTCTTCTAAAGCGTAGTACAGCTGTATCGGTTCTAAGCTCGCTAACGCCTGCCTGATAGACAGAACACTCATTGTGTAATACGAGTCTAGCCAACGCTCCGCGAAACACTCGGCGACTGCAGACAGTGTCGCTCAAAACAGATTGCAACTTTTCTACACATCAAGTCACAACAAAATTAATAGCAGGGCATTTTGTAGAAGTACACGTTCGTACTAAGAAGCATGTTATCGGTAGAGAAACAATGCACATTTAAACTCGTGATAGATTTTTGAAAAGTGCCCTACTTTAGCGGTGATTTTTCTACCTCGAGGCAACATTTATTTTATAAGGGAATTACCATGGTAAACGTTGCTCGGTGCTACTTGGTAGCAACAAGCCAAAAAATCGCGTTTTCTTTATTTTTTAACCACCTGCTTTTAAAGTATGGTATCTGTTAGTCACGTTTTACATATTTGAGGGTGGACATATACAAATGGTAGTTTTTTAGTTTTTCACCTGACTATTCCTTTAATTACATTGCAAACCCTGAATGTCTTTCGGATAATATATGTGTCTATTTAATGTGGGCATGAACTTATTAGCATCTCATATGTTGATGCGAGCTCCTACGAACTAAACAAGTTACTAAACGTTAACTCAATAATTTTTCAATGCCAATTCAACATCTGTACGAAATTATGATTTACCAAGTATGTAGTCAAAAAGTGATTAATCATGTTAACGTCTAGACTTAAGTGGGCCGTAAACATTGATTTCAAGTTTAGTGCCATTGTTTTGTCAGTAAGAGCTGTGAGTTTCCATTTTTTAACACTGTTCACTGCAGAGCACCAGCAATGAATTGTGATTATTCTTAACGGTGATACCTTTTAAACATTTACATCGATAATCATAAGCAGGATCATATCCGATGATGATGATGCTCACAGAAATAGCGTGACAATAGGGAATGTGCATGAATTTTCTACAGCTCTGAAAGTACGTGTAATACATTGTTATTCATCTAAAGACATCAGAAACCTAATTTAAAACTTTTAAAATTAACTCATTATACTTCTATAAATGTTCAAAGATTTTGATTATCTGTTTCCCGCACTATTATTTTTAAACGGTATGTGACGTCCCAATCCTTGTAAATCACTGCTTATATGAATGACTTTGCCACCGCTTCCTAGACGAAACAATCAAATTTTCAAGGTCATCAAGCTAACCTTGTCAAAATTTGTACTCAAGCCGTTGTCAAGTCAGCTTTATATGAATAACAACACCCATTATTTACTGATATTCTATGAAAATAGGTTTGGTATTATCAAATACCGTAGGCATTATTGTTTTTAAAGAAACTGGGCTTCAAAATTAATTATTAGGCGTACTAGGCATAAATTCGATTTTATATGATCTTGGATATGATAATTTCCAAATAAGCGTTATTTTATTTATCAGTTTATGATTGGTTGATTGCTGATACATGGAAAGTGACGTATGCCCCGTTTTTCCCGCCATGAATATGTGTGAAACTTTCAGCTCGTTTTTATAAATGAGACTTTATTCCATGTCATCGAAATGAAATATTTTTGTATTCAGGTAGTTGATCCTAATCTAGTAAAATGCTAAAAAAAGATGACGCATATTCCCTTTACTCATAGGGGTAATTAAGAAAACAACGAAGTCGCAAAAAATGACAAGGTTTTTCTTTACCTAAAAGATGGCGTTGCAGTAAAATAGATATGTATCAAAAATAAACTGTAAACATTTTTTTATTAAATTATAATACTAGCAATACTTTCTTCGGGTGGGCTTACCTATTATTGTAAAAATTTCAAACTTATCCGCAAGCGAAAAAGTGGCCTAAAAAGTAGTTTACGATGAATGTACTGGTTTAATATAATAGTATATTCCCTAAAGAAGGCATTTTAGCTCGTTTTGAAGATTTTGGAAGCGTTAAAACGGTGATAAACGTAATGAAATGCTATCCGGGCGAGAAATTGATTGAAAACGGCCGCCATTACACCACCTCATTAGGGGTCAAGTCTTTGCTATCAACCACCGCAACCTAAATACCAAACAGAAATCGTGATTACTAGATATTTGAGAACCTATGTGGGATAAAACCTAAGGGCATACAACAGTGACGTTCACTGTAACTGAAAGTAGGCTCTAGTCGTTCCGTAGTAATAGTTTTCGAGTCGAGAACATTGTTTCAACTTTCCAGATAACTTTGAAATTGTTACCCCTATTTTAAAAATAAGTACATGTATTAATTTATATTTAAGATTGGTTGTTAACTTTTAAGAGAAGTAAGCACTTCAGAAATATGTGTTGCTTTTTAGGTTGCGAAGAGCCCTAATTCATTTTTTAATATGAAAAACTACATAGGCCTTCACTAAAAACTAACAATTTCCATTTGGTGGAGGTGCTGGGTAGGCCTACACGTCTCCTGTTTAAGCGTTGATCTTGATTACATGTTTTAATTTTCAAATATTATAAACTGGAGTTTGTTAGTATAAACAAAAAGTGACTGAAGACGATGTTACTTCCCAACAAACAAAATTTAAAATTAACTGCAATATTATGTTTAGACTTTAGAATAGTTTTAATCAATATTGTGAATTTCATCTTATTTTCAATGACAAATACTGCTTCTTCTTTCTATTTCTAGGATTTTTGATACTTTGTTTACAATATAACATGAGTTTGGAATGCCTAAGACCATATTGTGAAGAAAAGGGGTTGACGGTGCCCCAAGGCAGACGTTGTTGCCTCGGTTTTGGCTTGGGGAGCGTATGGCTGGTGTTAAGCTATGGGACCCAGTCTTCCCCCAATCTTGACCATGATCGATATGTTTGTAGGGTCATGGTTCGATGCAGGGTTAACACCATTTAATAAACAGAATTCAATAACGAAGGTAACGTTTATTTTACTTAAATGTCTACCCTATTCGGTCATTCCGTGAACTGTTGCATAATGTGTACGGTACGTGGGTTCGACTTAATTTAAACATAGACAATCTTCTAGACCAACATCCTACCCGTGATAACGGCTTGGCACAGTAACTCGGCCAATCCACTGGCCCTAGTTTATTTCGCCCATATCCACTTACATCTGTCATATGGCATACTCTTTTTGGGGGCGTCCCCTCAAGCAGTTAGACTGTTCACTCTCCAGAAGAGGGCTGTCCGCATTATTGCTGGAGTATCTAGATAAGGCATTTTTGCCGAGAGCTCTTCAAAGATCTGGGAATACCAACGCTCGCGGGTTCCCTGATCCAAGCTGCATCAATCTTTGTCCGGTTAAATCCTAGTCTCTTCCCTTCAAACTCATCATTTCATCCCCATTTTACAAGGTAAAATCTTCAAGTACGTATCCCCACCCACAATCTTTCTTTATTCTCAAAAAGCCCCAAGTACTTTGCCCTAACCATCTTCAACAAGCTTCCCAGCAACATTAAAACATCCCCCACCACAGCTTCCTTTAAAGCTAATTTGAAATCCTTTGTCTCATCCAAGAGCTTCTACTACATGTTTACCAGAATGAAGAAGACATGTTACCAGAAATACTTTTCTCCCTAAACTGTAAATCTTTATATTTTTATTTATAATGCTTTATAAGACCTGTGTTGCATGGTCTGGTATTTTCATAGCATTTCTTGACTTACGTTCACCATTCCACTACAGTTTTAATTTTTTACATAATTTTTACATTGTTATATTTTAATGGATAACTGTGTTATTTGTGTTGAATATGTGTTACCTTTTTACAATTAGTAGTTCATCTATATAATTTTTATTTTATATGAATGAGCGTCTTGTGGGCTATTGTCAATATTTCAATATGAATTGCTTAATGTAAAATGTAGTGTACATAATATTTTAATCTTATTTCATATTTTGTATTAAAATTAAATAAGAATTTTATTAGTGCTATATTTATCTTTTGAGTGTACCACAAACTATCCCAAGTCCGAAGTGTATAATGCACTTTGTAAGTTAAAGTTCTTTCATATTTAAAAGGCCCACAGAAATTGTTTTATAGTTTGTTTTCAATTATGATTTCGTTGATAATTTAAATGAGGATCCAAATGTTCATAATTGAAGGAAACAAGAGATAGCATTGCATTTGCTGGTAACTACTATTAAACAGTATTTCAACAATCACATTTTGCAAACTAGACGTTTAAATCTAAAGAGCCGTTGAGGTGGCTGCGCTAGCTCCGAGGTCTTTTGGCCCTGAAGCTGCTTTCATGCGCGGAAGATGAATGGGGGATACTTGGCACACCATAAAAACCTCCCGTAGTGTGTTGCAGAGAAGCAGCGGGTTTCATCTCGACCGTCGTGGAACCCACGTCGGGTACAAACAATGCTGGGTGGGGGTATATGTGATCGCACGTATCATGTTACAATTATTAATTACATTACTCACAAGAGAGTTGTTGTTTTAAATGTACCGATTCATATACAATACACAATACTGATACAATAAGTATCTCGTGAAAAGTTACAATTAGGCATTTTTTCTTATACTAGTAAATATAATTTAAAGCTATATTCACTTGTTTAGAAGATAAATTTGAGGTTATAAAATGGTAATGATTTGTAAACTAAATTAAACGGTGTTCATTCATAATTGACTTATCACAAGGGTGGTATAGTTTTCTTCAAGATAAGTAGAATATGACTGATAGATTTAACGGAATAATGTAAAACACACACAATACCAGTAACTTTAGTAAAAGTTTATATTTGTTTTTCCAAAGTCTGAAGAATCTTTATTCTCACTCTTAGGTTTAAAGTGGGTTTGAATTTAAATTTAATAATTTCCTAGTATTCTAATTTAATAAAATCTAGTTTAATAATTTAATAATTTTACTTCATATACAAAAATTTTCGAACTTTTGAGAATTTAATTAAAAAACTATCCTATTCAAAAATGGGAAAATATTGCAATTTTCCTTTGGTACTATATAATTAAATTTCCACAAACAAAATTAAAAATTATTTCAATGGATCAAAATCGTATATGGATAGCGATTGACGTCCAGTCAGGGGCGTCGGAACCGGGGGGGAAGGGGGATCAGTCGACCCCCCTGTGCTTGCACAGGGGGGGCGAGAGTATCATCTCGCCCCCCCTGAAAAAATGGCCAATATGAATTAAATGCATTTTAGAGTACAGTCTCCGCTTATTCCTTCAAGCGATTTCAGAGGCTGGCTGCATGGTAACTTACGGATTTTTTTCTTACAAAATGTTGCAAAGTCAGCTGGAAAGTTCGCCCCCCTGGAAAAATAGACTTCCGACGCCCCTGCGTCCAGTATAATATTATATAACCCACATGGCGTGAGTAATCTCGGCCAACTCTGAGCCATGGCATATCAGTACAATGGCACTATTGTTGTGTCGTCTTATATCGAGAGCTCCCTTGTTGACCCAGTTAACTGATGTCTTCATAAACGACACGTTTGTTTCTGTTCACAACAAGTGGCGGCTCGTGGAGTTTGAAATTGGGAGGGCACAAATCAATTAACATAAAAAATAGCCACAATTTAGATTTCGTTTCATTCAGAAAATAATAGCACATGCAACCTTACCAGATATTTTAAATGCCTGTATATTAGTTCCACTCAAGCGAATTCCCCTATTACTCGCTTGTTTAATTCGGGAATACAGTTGATCATATTCTTCTCGAGAGAGAGAGCAAAGCCAGTGCAGTCAACCTTTCTGATTCCACTGTATTTCCGAGAATTGTTTTTATTCGGTGTAATGTAGAAAAACACCTCTCACCCTCTACCGTTGTCATTGCATATTTGACTAATGCAGCAGCCTGGTCTCGGAGGGCCCAGTTGATCTTCATAGGTTTAATGTTTGTGTTTTAAGTATCTTACCTAGTTTCTTTTCTCTGTTCTTTTGGCTACACACAATTAGGCTACACAACGCCACGCAAATCACCACTATGCATTTTATCTTACCCAATTCATTTTCTCTGTTTTTTTATGGCTAGGCCTAAACACTTTCACAACACAACGCCACGCGTACCACCACAGAGAAAAAAACCAATTAAAACTAGCATTCACACAGAGCCTGTGACTAGCTTTGACTTCCAAGACTGGAAACTTGACCTAATTATTTCTTGCGGAAACACTTTCTGCGCATGGACAGGTGTCCGAGACATGACAAAGAAGTACAGAACACCAGCGCAAGATCCGTGGTCCACGACACAGTGCACACGCTCAAGAACCCTAAGGTGCGACCGCGGCAAGGCGGTGGTGTCTCCTACCGCGACTTATTCGTCGAATACCTTGTTTTGTCCATGACAACCACCAATCAAAATCCTTGAAATCCTCACCGCGCGTTTTAAACGTCAATTTAAACGTGAATATTGCAATTTTTGCTTGGGTGATTAAGAGGGGGGTCACGTGACCATGTGACCTTATGCACGAGCCGCCACTGTAAACTAAAGTGTGTTTTATTTTCACTTCTCTTGAATTGAATACATACTTGCATTTCAGCTAATCATCTCATCTTTATTTCAACAGCTAAACACATACCGAACGAAATAATTATAGATGCATTGGAGAACTTTATTGATTTTTAAAACGAGATTTCTGAAAATATAATTTTATGAGGGTTCTTACAATCTAATTGACCTTGGTTTAATTTTTGTCAAGTTATTTGTATCGATAAGTTTGTTGATCCCTCTGTAGGAGTAATATTTTTCTGAATTTATCTTCACCTGAATCAGATCGAACAATTACAATATAAATCACGTTTGGAATGTTCACGTAAGACAGATATCCGTATTTATGCTACTGCTAGTTACAAGATCCCATGAGAATAAAAAAGACAAATCAGTGTTGTCAAATGTATATTTACTCATTCTGCTTACTTATAGTAAGTGGCTGGACTACATTTCTCTATATTGACCTTTCTACACTTCAATTTACACATTTACTTCAAAACACACAAATCTACAAATTGTAGTTGGATTGTAACACGTGGTTTAATTAACAGGTGTTTTTTTATCATTTCCACTAAAGTCGTCCGGAACCAATTCTAGAGATGCTTTCGTCATAGACGAGTAGAGCGTGGCCAACCAGCGAGCCCCAGTTTCAGATACCGATCGCTATTGGCCACGAGTCACTCACCCATGACGAAGCATCTGTAAGATTGTTCGTCATAGACGAGTAGAGCGTGGCCAACCAGCGAGCCCCAGTTTCAGATACCGATCGCTATTGGCCACGAGTCACTCACCCATGACGAAGCATCTGTAAGATTGTTCGTCATAGACGAGTAGAGCGTGGCCAACCAGCGAGCCCCAGTTTCAGATACCGATCGCTATTGGCCACGAGTCACTCACCCATGACGAAGCATCTGTAAGATTGTTCGTCATAGGTGAGTAGAGCGTGGCCAACCAGCGAGCCCCAGTTTCAAATACTGATCGCTATTGGCCACGAGTCACTCACCTATGACGAAGCATCTGTAAGATTGTTCGTCATAGGTGAGTAGAGCGTGGCCAACCAGCGAGCCCCAGTTTCAAATACTGATCGCTGATTGGCCACGAGTCACTCACCTATGACGAAGCATCTGTAAGATTGTTCGTCATAGACGAGTAGAGCGTGGCCAACCAGCGAGCCCCAGTTTCAGATACCGATCGCTATTGGCCACGAGTCACTCACCCATGACGAAGCATCTGTAAGATTGTTCGTCATAGGTGAGTAGAGCGTGGCCAACCAGCGAGCCCCAGTTTCAAATACTGATCGCTATTGGCCACGAGTCACTCACCCATGACGAAGCATCTGTAAGATTGTTCGTCATAGGTGAGTAGAGCGTGGCCAACCAGCGAGCCCCAGTTTCAAATACTGATCGCTATTGGCCACGAGTCACTCACCTATGACGAAGCATCTGTAAGATTGTTCGTCATAGGTGAGTAGAGCGTGGCCAACCAGCGAGCCCCAGTTTCAAATACTGATCGCTATTGGCCACGAGTCACTCACCTATGACGAAGCATCTGTAAGATTGTTCGGGGATCATTAGGTTGGAATTCATAGTCGGCCCCTACACCTAGGGGCGCCCATTGTTACCAAGGTAACAATTGTTTGCATGTTATTTCCCATAAACAAAACAAATCCATAGCAACAATGGGCGCCCCTAGGTGTAGGGGCCGACTATGAATTTCAACCTTAGTCTTGGTGGATGATGCTGGCAAGACAGATCAGCCTGCACTAAGTTGTTTGGAATATCTTTGTTACAGACGAGCACGGCAACGTCACCCAAGGTCTACTGGATTTACTCCTAGCGGAGTAACTACAAGCGATCTAGTGGACCTTGACGTCACCATAAGCGTGCTGACACTAGCGCCCATGGCGCTATGCTGTACGCTATATGGCTGTGTGTATGATGCTATATGGCTGTGTGTATGATGCTATATGGCTGTGTGTATGATGCTATATGGCTGTGTGTATGATGCTATATGGCTGTGTGTATGATGCTATATGGCTGTGTGTATGATGCTATATGGCTACGGCAGGACCAAGATCTACTTGATCTCTGCTTAGCGGAGGCTCGTGGAACTCCCAAGTTATCACTTCATTTGTTTTCTTTCACATTTCTCTCATTTGAATAACATGTGATTTTTAACATTGTGGAACGGACTGCGACGACCTAACTTCGGAGTTCGACGAGCCTCCGCTCGGCGGAGATCAAGTAGACCTTGCGACAGAACTATCTCCTCGTTCAATTGGAATGTCTTTGTTACAGACAAGCCCAGACGGCAACGTCACCACAAGCGTGCTGACACTAGCGCCCATGGCGGAGGATTCCGGCAAGACTCTCTCCTGTAGGGCCGTAAACCCGCACATCCCAGGCAGCGAGCTACACGTCGCGTGGGCAATGGATGTACAATGTGAGTCATTACCTCGATGTTCGACATTTCACCCTTCACAATAAAGTCACTTTGTTTTATATCCCGTCATAAATAAGGAAACCATGCCTTCTCCTACTTTGGAAACTCCCATTACAACTTCCGTTTGTTGCACGTTTTAGGCCCCTATCATAGTCGACCCCTAGCTCAAAGGAAATCCATGGTTGCCACCTATAGCATATTACTTTTCCATGTAACAACTAAGTACCTGGAACCATAGTGCAGGCAAGAAATGGGCCTTAGCGTTTATTCCCTTGACGTTAAATTTGTTTTATGGTGTAACATTAGCCATAGTTCCAATGAAGTCTGGGTTCGTAGGCTGTATTTCATTTAAACACAGCTATTATTCGAATGTTCCTTAACTATAAAATGTGTATTCCATTACAATCAGGGGTTAATTTGAGCCGGAACGCACCGGAACGCAGCTCCGATTCCTTTTCCAAAACCAGAACGCGCGTTCCGGTATTATTTCGTAACGTAAGTTACTCCTTAAAAACTCGTGAATTAATTCGTATCTCTGAAAATTTCACAAATATTTTTTATTTATTGGTATGAATGCAAGTTATTCAAGTTTATGAATTACCCCTAGGTAGCCAGACCCAAATACATAGGCATTAACCTTCTGACTGTATAAATGTGAGCGGGGTTGGTGCCAAATTATATTTGACAAACAAAATATGCGTTCCGGTTCCTTTTCAATTACAAATTAAGCCCTGATTACAACCATTACATCACGCTAAAAGGTAAGCGGACAAAAATTGCACTTACTAAGTCGTTACTATGAGATAATATACAGGGTTGATGTTTAGTGTAATTTAGCAAGTCTCACACACAAACCAGATACACATAGTCAAGTGTATAGTAGCCGAACAGGTACAGTACACATGTACTGCTTGGCCGTTACACCACTTCATAGTACAAGTATATAGCAGGCGAACAGGTACAGTACACATGTACTGCTTGGCCGTTATACCACTTCATAGTACAAGTGTATAGCAGGCGAACAGGTACAGTACACATGTACTGCTTGGCCGTTATACCACATCATAGTACAAGTGTATAGCAGGCGAACAGGTACAGTACACATGTACTGCTTGGCCGTTATACCACATCATAGTACAAGTGTATAGCAGGCGAACAGGTACAGTACACATGTACTGCTTGGCCGTTATACCACATCATAGTACAAGTGTATAGCAGGCGAACAGGTACAGTACACATGTACTGCTTGGCCGTTATACCACATCATAGTACAAGTGTATAGCAGGCGAACAGGTACAGTACACATGTACTGATTGGCCGTTATACCACTTCATAGTACAAGTATATAGCAGGCGAACAGGTACAGTACACATGTACTGCTTGGCCGTTATACCACATCATAGTACAAGTGTATAGCAGGCGAACAGGTACAGTACACATGTACTGCTTGGCCGTTATACCACATCATAGTACAAGTGTATAGCAGGCGAACAGGTACAGTACACATGTACTGCTTGGCCGTTATACCACATCATAGTACAAGTGTATAGCAGGCGAACAGGTACAGTACACATGTACTGCTTGGCCGTTATACCACATCATAGTACAAGTGTATAGCAGGCGAACAGGTACAGTACACATGTACTGCTTGGCCGTTATACCACTTCATTGTACAAGTGTATAGCAGGCGAACAGGTACAGTACACATGTACTGCTTGGCCGTTACATCACATCATAGTACAAGTATATAGCAAGCGAACAGGTACAGTACACATGTACTGCTTGGCCGTTATACCACTTCATAGTACAAGTGTATAGCAGGCGAACAGGTACAGTACACATGTACTGCTTGGCCGTTATACCACATCATAGTACAAGTGTATAGCAGGCGAACAGGTACAGTACACATGTACTGCTTGGCCGTTATACCACATCATAGTACAAGTGTATAGCAAGCGAACAGGTACAGTACACATGTACTGCTTGGCTGTTACACCACTTCATAGTACAAGTATATATAGTAGGCGAACAGGTACAGTACACATGTACTGCTTGGCCGTTATACCACTTCATAGTACAAGTGTAAAGCAGGCGAACAGGTACAGTACACATGTACTGATTGGCCGTTATACCACTTCATAGTACAAGTGTATAGCAGGCGAACAGGTACAGTACACATGTACTGCTTGGCCGTTATACCACATCATAGTACAAGTATATAGCAGGCGAACAGGTACAGTACACATGTACTGCTTGGCCGTTATACCACATCATAGTACAAGTGTATAGCAGGCGAACAGGTACAGTACACATGTACTGCTTGGCCGTTATACCACATCATAGTACAAGTATATAGCAGGCGAACAGGTACAGTACACATGTACTGCTTGGCCGTTACACCACTTCATAGTACAAGTGTATAGCAGGCGAACAGGTACAGTACACATGTACTGCTTGGCCGTTATACCACATCATAGTACAAGTATATAGCAGGCGAACAGGTACAGTACACATGTACTGCTTGGCCGTTATACCACATCATAGTACAAGTATATAGCAGGCGAACAGGTACAGTACACATGTACTGCTTGGCCGTTATACCACATCATAGTACAAGTATATAGCAGGCGAACAGGTACAGTACACATGTACTGCTTGGCCGTTATACCACATCATAGTACAAGTATATAGCAGGCGAACAGGTACAGTACACATGTACTGCTTGGCCGTTATACCACTTCATAGTACAAGTGTATAGCAGGCGAACAGGTACAGTACACATGTACTGCTTGGCCGTTATACCACATCATAGTACAAGTATATAGCAGGCGAACAGGTACAGTACACATGTACTGCTTGGCCGTTACACCACTTCATAGTACAAGTGTATAGCAGGCGAACAGGTACAGTACACATGTACTGCTTGGCCGTTACACCACTTCATAGTACAAGTATATAGCAGGCGAACAGGTACAGTACACATGTACTGCTTGGCTGTTATACCACTTCATAGTACAAGTGTAAAGCAGGCGAACAGGTACAGTACACATGTACTGCTTGGCCGTTACACCACTTCATAGTACAAGTGTAAAGCAGGCGAACAGGTACAGTACACATGTACTGATTGGCCGTTACATCACTTCATAGTACAAGTATATAGCAGGCGAACAGGTACAGTACACATGTACTGCTTGGCCGTTACACCACTTCATAGTACAAGTATATAGCAGGCGAACAGGTACAGTACACATGTACTGCTTGGCCGTTACATCACATCATAGTACAAGTGTATAGCAAGCGAACAGGTACAGTACACATGTACTGCTTGGCCGTTACACCACTTCATAGTACAAGTATATAGCAGGCGAACAGGTACAGTACACATGTACTGCTTGGATGTTATACCACTTCATAGTACAAGTGTATAGCAGGCGAACAGGTACAGTACACATGTACTGCATGGCCGTTACACCACTTCATAGTACAAGTGTATAGCAGGCGAACAGGTACAGTACACATGTACTGCTTGGCCGTTATACCACATCATAGTACAAGTGTATAGCAGGCGAACAGGTACAGTACACATGTACTGCATGGCCGTTACACCACTTCATAGTACAAGTGTATAGCAGGCGAACAGGTACAGTACACATGTACTGCTTGGCCGTTATACCACATCATAGTACAAGTGTATAGCAGGCGAACAGGTACAGTACACATGTACTGCATGGCCGTTACACCACTTCATAGTACAAGTGTATAGCAGGCGAACAGGTACAGTACACATGTACTGCTTGGCCGTTATACCACATCATAGTACAAGTGTATAGCAGGCGAACAGGTACAGTACACATGTACTGCTTGGCCGTTACACCACTTCATAGTACAAGTATATAGCAGGCGAACAGGTACAGTACACATGTACTGCTTGGCTGTTATACCACTTCATAGTACAAGTGTATAGCAGGCGAACAGGTACAGTACACATGTACTGCATGGCCGTTACACCACTTCATAGTACAAGTGTATAGCAGGCGAACAGGTACAGTACACATGTACTGCTTGGCCGTTATACCACATCATAGTACAAGTGTATAGCAGGCGAACAGGTACAGTACACATGTACTGCATGGCCGTTACACCACTTCATAGTACAAGTGTATAGCAGGCGAACAGGTACAGTACACATATACTGCTTGGCCGTTACACCACTTCATAGTACAAGTGTATAGCAGGCGAACAGGTACAGTACACATGTACTGCTTGGCCGTTACACCACTTCATAGTACAAGTATATAGCAGGCGAACAGGTACAGTACACATGTACTGCTTGGCCGTTACATCACATCATAGTACAAGTGTATAGCAAGCGAACAGGTACAGTACACATGTACTGCTTGGCCGTTACACCACTTCATAGTACAAGTGTAAAGCAGGCGAACAGGTACAGTACACATGTACTGCTTGGCCGTTACACCACTTCCAAGTACAAGTGTAAAGCAGGCGAACAGGTACAGTACACATGTACTGATTGGCCGTTACATCACTTCATAGTACAAGTATATAGCAGGCGAACAGGTACAGTACACATGTACTGCTTGGCCGTTACACCACTTCATAGTACAAGTGTAAAGCAGGCGAACAGGTACAGTACACATGTACTGATTGGCCGTTACATCACTTCATAGTACAAGTATATAGCAGGCGAACAGGTACAGTACACATGTACTGCTTGGCCGTTACACCACTTCATAGTACAAGTGTATAGCAGGCGAACAGGTACAGTACACATGTACTGCTTGGCCGTTACACCACTTCATAGTACAAGTGTAAAGCAGGCGAACAGGTACAGTACACATGTACTGCTTGGCCGTTATACCACTTCATAGTACAAGTGTAAAGCAGGCGAACAGGTACAGTACACATGTAGGCTACTGTTTGGCCGTTATACCACTTCATTGTACAAGTATATAGCAGGCGAACAGGTACAGTACACATGTACTGCTTGGCCGTTACACCACTTCATAGTACAAGTATATAGCAGGCGAACAGGTACAGTACACATGTACTGCTTGGCCGTTATACCACTTCATAGTACAAGTGTATAGCAGGCGAACAGGTACAGTACACATGTACTGCTTGGCCGTTACACCACTTCATAGTACAAGTGTAAAGCAGGCGAACAGGTACAGTACACATGTAGGCTACTGTTTGGCCGTTATACCACTTCATTGTACAAGTATATAGCAGGCGAACAGGTACAGTACACATGTACTGCTTGGCCGTTACACCACTTCATAGTACAAGTATATAGCAGGCGAACAGGTACAGTACACATGTACTGCTTGGCCGTTATACCACTTCATAGTACAAGTGTATAGCAGGCGAACAGGTACAGTACACATGTACTGCTTGGCCGTTACACCATTTCATAGTACAAGTATATAGCAGGCGAACAGGTACAGTACACATGTACTGCTTGGCCGTTATACCACTTCATAGTACAAGTATATAGTAGACGAACAGGTACAGTACACATGTACTGCTTGGCCGTTACACCATTTCATAGTACAAGTATATAGCAGGCGAACAGGTACAGAACACATGTACTGCTTGGCCGTTATACCACTTCATAGTACAAGTATATAGTAGACGAACAGGTACAGTACACATGTACTGCTTGGCCGTTACACCATTTCATAGTACAAGTATATAGCAGGCGAACAGGTACAGTACACATGTACTGCTTGGCCGTTATACCACTTCATAGTACAAGTGTATAGCAGGCGAACAGGTACAGTACACATGTACTGCTTGGCCGTTATACCACATCATAGTACAAGTGTATAGCAGGCGAACAGGTACAGTACACATGTACTGCTTGGCCGTTATACCACTTCATAGTACAAGTGTATAGCAGGCGAACAGGTACAGTACACATGTACTGCTTGGCCGTTACACCACTTCATAGTACAAGTATATAGCAGGCGAACAGGTACAGTACACATGTACTGCTTGGCCGTTACACCACTTCATAGTACAAGTATATATAGTAGGCGAGCAGGTACAGTACACATGTACTGCTTGGCCGTTATACCACATCATAGTACAAGTGTATAGCAGGCGAACAGGTACAGTACACATGTACTGCTTGGCCGTTATACCACATCATAGTACAAGTGTATAGCAGGCGAACAGGTACAGTACACATGTACTGCTTGGCCGTTATACCACATCATAGTACAAGTATATAGCAGGCGAACAGGTACAGTACACATGTACTGCTTGGCCGTTATACCACTTCATAGTACAAGTGTATAGCAGGCGAACAGGTACAGTACACATGTACTGCTTGGCCGTTATACCACTTCATAGTACAAGTATATAGCAGGCGAACAGGTATAGTACACATATACTGCTTGGCCGTTACACCACTTCATAGTACAAGTATATAGCAGGCGAACAGGTACAGTACACATGTACTGCTTGGCCGTTACACCACTTCATAGTACAAGTGTAAAGCAGGCGAACAGGTACAGTACACATGTACTGCTTGGCCGTTACACCACTTCATAGTACAAGTATATAGCAGGCGAACAGGTACAGTACACATGTACTGCTTGGCCGTTATACCACTTCATAGTACAAGTATATATAGTAGGCGAGCAGGTACAGTACACATGTACTGCTTGGCCGTTATACCACATCATAGTACAAGTGTATAGCAGGCGAACAGGTACAGTACACATGTACTGCTTGGCCGTTATACCACATCATAGTACAAGTGTATAGCAGGCGAACAGGTACAGTACACATGTACTGCTTGGCCGTTATACCACTTCATAGTACAAGTGTATAGCAGGCGAACAGGTACAGTACACATGTACTGCTTGGCCGTTATACCACATCATAGTACAAGTGTATAGCAAGCGAACAGGTACAGTACACATGTACTGCTTGGCTGTTACACCACTTTATGTAGGTTGTTCAATACAATGAAGTGAAGTATTGTCTAACGGCAAATATTTGAGCAAAATACTGTTAAACGTACTTATCCTTACGCTAATTATTTTGGAAGGCAATAAAGAATTAATTATCAATTTACTGATTTATTTCTGTATCTAATTTTTAGTGCTTATAAAACTACTCATTTGTTGCTACTTTTTTAAAAGCATCGTCCTTAACATAATAATAAAATCGTTCAATTTTGTGCAGTTCTAATAGTTGAAACTCACCTTGCACTTAACAGTTATTACTAATTAGCCGTCTTGGTCACACTCAGTTACTAGATGTATGACTAGAGTGACAACAGAAGCTTCCATCTGATTGATCATCACAAAAGGACAACTAGTTTCTGATTGGATGAATATGAATCTAGATAAGGACAAGGCTAGATGATAAAAGTTAGTTACATCTTTTCTAAGTCACAGTGTTGGTCATTTAGCCTTGTTGCTACTAACTAGCCAAAATTTCGTGTGAATTGTAGTACACATTTCCACATGTTGTAGCTATAATCCTTTGCAAAGTGTGTGAACCTGTATTTTGAATTTAAGTAAAAAAGACATAATAAACTAAAATGTTGGAACAAAACATTAAATTATTATTGATAAACCACTTTTTCTCTAAGAACGTTGAACCCAGCTATCCCATTGCTCATCATCCATCCATATTATTATGAATGATAAATGATAAGAACACTTTTTGCAAAATCTGCTTTTTTAGAAACACATCAATATCATAATTATTAACTTTTATCTAAACAAAATTATCTAGATAATTTATTTATATATTATCTTTTATCTTAACTAGATAACGTTTTGGAGAATTATCTTTTTCATTACCTATCTATAAAAAAAAATTATCCGTGCACCACACTGGTTATGACCGCACACAGAATTAATTCTGGATGGGAAGTTGAGAACAAATATGCATCTCCATTTAATAGCAGAGCTCCAGTGTCGATTTCAAGTTGAAGTTGGTATTCTTTATCATTCTCAGCAGTGTCGGCTCATCCGTAAGGGCACACGAGCACGTGCCCCCCCCCCCCCCCCCCAACAATCACTTACATTAAATTACGAGTTGTAGACTTGTGGTATATTTACATTAAATGAAAAGTTACTATTTTCAATATGCACATTCAAATCAAAGCGCGGTAAGCGCTCTGCTCGACTTCTCCAGGCGGTGCGCGAAGTCTGCGACAGAGTGCGATATAGGTGACGCGTCTTGCAGTTTGTCGGGCCAATAATGTGTCTGAACTTACGGCGCACGCGCACTTTCATTTTTCCCGCGAACGAGCGAGTGAAGGACGCAGATGTTACGTTGACGTTCGGGCTCGGTCGGTGGTTGTTTTCTGTACATTAGTCCAGTGCGTGATGTTGTGTGGATTTTGACTTTGTAGTGTATAGTGACTGACAGTAGTGTAGCCTCGTTACATAACTATGGACAGTGATAGTATTCCGTGTTACACCAAAACAAAATGAATGAGGTAAAATACTTGAAAAATTAATGTTTGAGTTACGAAGATCGACTGTTATAAGCGAAGACATTAGGTCCACCAAGACCAGACTTGCGCATTAGTAAACTATGCCAAGACAAAAGTAGAACTTACAGTAGAACTTTTAATAAATTACATACGAAAAATACGAATGGATTTGCGCTCTTCCTGCTTATCCTGTAGTTAATATAATTTCTGCTTTCCATGCAAAAGCTTTATTTATTATCTTCTGTATATACAGAAGATAATAAATAAAGCTTTATATAATATAAATATAGTAATAGTAAATAATAAAAAAAAAAGTAGTAAATAATATATATATATATATATATATATATATATATAAATAGAGCTAAACGTGTCTAAATTACCATTAACTACCCTTTTTTAAATTTTAAGTGATTTTTGGCCTACCCATTTCAAACCCCACGAACCGCCACTGATTCTCAGTCGACATAAACTAATCGATGTGATAATGATATTTATGTAAATTGCAAAGCATAGCATAAGAGAGACGTCATACCAAGCATGCTCATAAAGAGGACAGTGCATCCAACTGTAATAAGTTCTGTAACTGAGTAGGTAAATGTTCATATTTTATTTTATTAAAAAGTTTGAAGGAATAAAGCTAAGACATAACCTGGGTGTAGTTTAGAAAGAAATGGGGGGGGGGAGAGATGTAGAAAGAATAGTATTCAAGAAGTTACTCTCCAAACCATCTGGCACAATGGATGCAATCCCTAAAAATAAGAGATTAAGAACCCAAACGTGCTTTAAAACGTCTTTTTGTTTTAACCACAGGGTGTATTGACCACCAGACACCAGTCCACTGTTATCAAATATACATTACCGCATTCCATTAAATGTCTATGCACATACCGCACACACCTATTACACACAATACAAGCAACCACATAACTACTATCGTATCACCAAATATCTCACATCCACTCTCCACAACATAGTAAACCAATCGCACCCAAAGTAATCTGCTATTCAAAATTGGAGCATGCGACCTTGGAGAATTATTAAAGGTTATCGTATTTCAGTTTAAACACTAAAGACTGTCATTAATGCTGAAGGCCCACCTACTCTAATGAACCCCTAATTTCTGTCTGTTAAATTTGCTTTAAACTTTCAAAAATGATACCAAAATACGTAATCCTGAAAAGAATTTAGTGCTCTTTCTTTCAAAATGTTTCTTTGTTCTAATAAATTTTTCCGTTTTTAAAAGTTCTTATCTTATTTGAAAAGATCCGTTGCAAAACCACAACAGCAAACATATTTGAAAACGGAAATATTCATTGGAACTAAGAAGCATTCACATGGCCCCGACTGAAAATCAGTTGTCGTAACGGAGGGGTAGACAATACGAATGTATTTAATTTGTATTTATTTACATACATTTATATACATTTATTCATTTATTTACATAAATAGACATATTTTGGTTTAATTTTGACAGTAATTTTAAAGTATTTTAGAACAACCTACATAAATCAGAGATTCCAAGGTTGTTGGACATTGTTTCACCGTCTTGGAATGAACCGTCTCCATAGATATAGCTGCGAGCGGGCGGGCCTGGGGCAATATAGACAGAGACATTCTCCCAACACACCGGTAAACTACACCCTTGTGCCTCGAACGATGTAATCAATATCTTTTATTGCTATTTAAATGGGGAGATTATAATGCCGGAGATAAATCTTGAAAATAGGCAATTCGCTGGCAAAGTGTGACGTATTGAGATGACGTATTGCGAGCCGCGCCATTTTATGATCGGAATGGGTCAAGCAAAATACGGAACAACTGGTCCACTCAATCACCATTGACGATGTAAGCACCTCTCGAACGATCGTATCGAATTGCGGCTCCGGATCGAGTGTTTCCGCCAACACTCGGCTCGTTCGATTCGATTATATACTGACAGCGATATCGATAATGCAACACAGATTGATCTGGATGAGAGTAGTAGTCGTATGGGATGAGTTGCTATCCTGATGAACATGAGGTGGTAATAATTCATTAGTGTAATGGTATAGATGGATATAGCGTAGGCCTACTACTATGAGTATCACAATTTATACATCATGTGGTCTAAATACTTTTGTCAGTGGCATCATCAGAATTGAATGATATCTGTCGATATTGCCCACACAGATGCTTGTCGTAACTCGTCTATATTTGATCAATTGTGTTTAGCGACTCGACCACTAGGTCAAATGTCCTCGGGGAAGATTGGAATGATGAGACACGTAGGAGGGACGAAAAGGGGGGAAATATAAAGGAGGGTTATGGATGGACAGGGGAAATTAGAGAACCTCATGTCATCATCTCTAACGATTGACATAGTCATCATGAGCCAATTATTTATAATATTATTATTATTATAATTATTAGTAGTAGTATTATTATTATTTTATTGTTGCAATACATACAAACTCGGTCAAAAACGGCGTAAACATGTTGTACGGACATAAATGTGAAGTATTTCCATGTGTTTACCTTATTAAGCTCTATACTTAGAACTAATTAAATTATTTCATTATCCACATTATTTTCCAAACTAAGGTGCTATCTACGGTCGTGGTCGATTTGTACTCATCCCATAATTCGCTCTCCGTATGGTGGAAACCACGAAAACCACCATCAGGATGGAGAACTTCTTGAAGTCCATTATAAACCTCTTATTATTATTATTATTATTATTATTATTATTATTATTATTATTATTATTATTATTATTATTATTATTATTATTATTATTATTATTATTATTATTATTATTATTATTATTATTATTATTATTATTATTATTATTTTTATTATTATTTTATTGTTGCAATACATACAAACTCGGTCAAAACCGGCATAAACATGTTGTACGGACACAAATGTCAAGTATTTCCATGTGTTTACCTTATTAAAATCTACTTAGAACTACTTAATATATCTTCTTCTTCTTCTTCTTCTTCTTCTTCTTCTTCTTCTTCTTCTTCTGCTTCTCAAATGCCCACATTTGGCTATACTACTTAATATATCATTGTCCACATTATTTTTTCCAAACCGAACTGTGGATGCTATGTACGGTCGTGGCCGATTTGTACTCATCCCAGCATTCGCTCTTTG